>CM046851.1:26071397-26160681 GCA_025618425.1 Heliocidaris tuberculata | reverse complement strand
AATGGCTGTTGCTCACTCTCATCTGGAAAAAGTTATATGTTACATGTGAACAGTTCAGACAGGTGTAGGGTCTTGTGATACTGGTGGCCTGTCTCAATCTAGCAACTGAAAGAACTATGAACGTGATAAGTAACTTGCAATTCACAGACTTCCTGCTTATAACAACAACCCTTGTGTGTAAATGCACATGGACAATGAAGGACCTGCAGCCTTGAATAGGAAAAGGGAGAATCTCTGTGGTTTGTGTTGGTATTGTTACAGAAGAATGATGCAGGCTTGTTCACGTAATGTACCCTACAGGGTCCAATAATGACTATGGCCCATATTCTTGAAAGCCACCTAATTTTAAGCCAGGCTTAAACCCTGCCTAAGTGCGTAGATTTAGTCCACCGAGTTATGAAATGCCAGGCCTATGTTGTATTGTTCAATACCTCATCCAATTCTCCTAAGAGGGGTACATTTTTCAAAGGACGAGGAATAACTCATGGTGTAAATTAACAACAACAATAACAAAAGAAGAAGATGGTTTTATTCTACAGTGAAAGACTGTGACCAGAAAGAGTCGTTTTGAAAGTTGATTTTGTAAATGTAGCTTATTGAGAAATGATACATAATTTGATTAAGATAAAACATGTTGGATACAAGTATATTTTGTAATTTATTATAATTTGTATTACTTTGAATCATAATAAAACAAAATTCTGATAGCACAAAGAACGCCGCATACCTGTATATGAAATAGTAGAAAAATAATTAACTGAATATGATAAAGAAATACTGATACATGTAGAGGAAGTGATTGGAAATGATTACTGGTACATGTATATGTACCTAAATATAAGATTTTAGTTCTTGAAAAGAAATTGAGATGATAACAAATTAGAAACAACAAGAGATGGTCCTTAATATAGCTTGAAAAGGATCTTTAAAAAAAAAAGGTATGTAGATAAATATTGTAGCAGTGCTCATTTTATGAGGCGTTATGGTCATTAATAGAGATTATAAAAGAATCACTGAATTTGTTTGCAGTGGGGAAGATAATTGGAAGAAATGATAGTCATTACTTTTAGATATACAATGTAATTAGATATCTGTTAAGTGAGGAGATGGAAAAGATAACATTAAGAAGGAAGGGAATAAGGATTTCCAGATAGAGGTTTAAATTCAGTGTGTCAGAGTGAGTTCTATCTGTCTACCCCCTGTAGAGCATGTTAGATATAGCATGAGCATTGTGAGTGCATGGAGTTGTTCTGCCATGATTCTTCCTGCTACTTGTTCTTCCAACAGTTGGCCTTTTCTTTTCTCCTTAGACATCCATACAGTCAAAAAGACTTTTAAAAAATCAATCTTAGTGCAATGTCAATACCCAATTGAACTGCCTAATATAACTGATGTTCAGATTATGTATTATGCAATAATGTTGGCACATTTCAATGGGTGATGCGCTAGGCTACTGAAAATGCCCTTCGATTGATTTCTTGAAAGTCTTTGTGATTGTGTTCTACACTTAATTAACTTACTGCTAATAGACTCAAAGATGATGACTGACTAGAGATTGTGATATTCGAGCAATGAAATGATATTATTGCGGTTTTATATTGCTGAAAGATATTTTCAAGAAAGAGTTAAAGATGTACATTATGTGAATCGTGTGTGAAGTAAGCAAATATCTTTTTATTGTTGGATATGCTGCAGATGGCAATTGAAATATACAATGTACCATTGGGTTACCTGTACATAATATCAATAAATTTGGGATACTTCATCCTAAAGTATGGTATAATTAATACTTCGAAAATCATGATTAGTTAGTAAAAATGATAAGAAATTTAATTTATTGAATAAAATCTTACTCTATATAACATTCACACTTAGTTCATATAATCTGTAAATTGTTGATTTCTGTATTTGTGATTCTCCTCTGTAATGCAAATCAAAGACCAATTTCATCTTTCAAGAAAATAAAAGACAGAAAAGTGTATTTTTACCCTTTTATGACCTTTCTAATCCACATTATTACATTGTATTTTTGTATACTAATTGTTGATCTAATGCTCTTTAATATTTTTCATTTTCTTTTAATCAAATTGTTTTCTCCTAGTTTTAATGTGTAAATGCAATTCTGACTTGTAGATTAGATATTTTTATTCCAGTTTATGGTGACTATTATAAGGCATTGCTGCTATCATGCTTTTTTCATCTCATAATATGTAACCCATACTTTTAAAACTAATGATACATGTAGGTAGGGCTGTTCTTAATATGTTAAACATAATTCAAGATTTAAACTTCAATGATGCACTGCTTCATAGATTCCATGCACTTTTAAGATTTAAGATTTAAATGTAGAAAAATAACCCATGCAATTCATGAAATGACCATAGTATTTAGACCATGCATACTTTTCTCACTCTGAATCCAGTATAACCACACCATTAACCTTAACATATATTTTTATCACTTCTCTTACTCTCACACATGCAGCCACGGATATTTCTTTTTCTACTAACAGCTCCCCTAAACTCCAAATGCATGTGGTAGGAAATCAGGTAGATGTTGTATCAGGTTTCTCTAGTCCCACATATAGTTCCACTGTGTCTGTGAAAGGGTGCAGTGATCATGTAGGTAGCAGAATGGACGATGCTAAGGTTTTGGGTGAAGCAGATACACCAATGTGCATGCCCTCATCTTTAACCGTGGCAGAAAGTGTTGGCTGTAATGTAACAGAGAAAGACATTGTTGGTCGCTTAATTAACCAAAAGGAAATGGAAGCTGGTTCATCGGAAATGTTCCGAATGATTGCAGTGCTTTTTAGAGATGAAAAGAAACTTGAAACACAAACAGATTTAATATCCTCATATTGTGCTGAAGAGCACTGTGCCTTCAGAGAATCCAGCATCATAAAAGGCCCTGCAGTATTTCGGAAACCTCGTCTTGATCTGGGAGGCAGCCCAGCGCCACATCCAATGCCAGTGATGCCAAAAAACCAAGATAAAGAAGATGAAGATGAAGAAGCTTCTTACAAAGGCACATCGAGACCAAGTCGTATCCAGTACCGCATCAATAGCAGTAGAGAGAAGGTAAAACACAAGAGATCCTCCTCTGCTCCCAAGACTCTTAGTAGCATCTCTGATGGAGATGGACAGGGTAGGAAACCAATCTACAACCGCTCTGCATCATCCTCTGGATCTACTCCAGGAGTTGTTCGCTCTCCCGCAGCAGACCAGGAGTCCTATCAGAAGTACGCTACTGGTCTTAAACAAGCCTCACAGCGCACTAAGAGCTACCAGAACCTGGTCAATTTCTACTCCAACCTCCACAAGAACATGGATGAAGGTGAGAAGAAAAATGCTGAAACCCTGGCAGAGAAGTACTTACCAAGCAGCAGGCAACTGGAAAAGTTTTACAGCACTCTTCATCTCTACATGGAGATGGAAATGGCTGCTGCTCATGGACAGACCTTCGTCAATGAGAGCTTTGATGAACTGCGCTGGTCGGTGGACAAGGAGAAGGATTTCAAGAAGAGAGAGCTTAATATAGATGACCTCCACAGTTTCTACACCAAGTTGAATTGTGGTTTGAATGTGGACAAGAAGAGCGAAGAGAAGCTGGAGAAGTTGAAGAAGAAGGTGAACAGAGACAAAATGAAACAGGTGTCTCAGAAAGAAAAAGGTGTTGGTCAGCTGCATGAGCTGTATGAAGGAATAGCCAGTGGTAGGAGTACACCTGTACCCAAAAGTCCTGTTCGAAAGGCCGTCTCACTACCTGCAACCCCTGTTAGACACAGGACACCTGTTTCATGGGAGGAGGAAGCAGTTGTTGAAGATCAGAATAGATCCTCTGAACCAGAGACAATACCTGACCTTGAACACGAACCTGCAGTTCAAAAAGCCCATTTTGTGGACATGGAAACAGAGGTTGTACCAACAAAGACAGAGAGCACAGAATCACGCCCACAGTTTACCAGATGTCTGAGTGAGCCAAACTGGAGGAGTGAACTGGCTAAGAAGTACAAACAGTCAATCTATGAAGAAGATCTGTTGCTTATGCCTGCCCTCCTGAAAGATATGCATCAGTGGGAGCAGTACTCCTCCATTGAGGGTGGAAAGCTAGAGGACAAAGACTCAAAAGCCACCCCATCAGCTGGTGAGGATGAAAACAAGCATAATCAGTCTGAATTGAGCTGTGAGTTTGTATCACCAGCTGAAGTAGAGGTGTCTCATTCTAATTGGCATGATAGTAGTTCACCCATTCCAGTCCAAAGTTGCAAGGAAGGACCTGGTAGCAGTCCCTCTCGTCAAAGTAAATACAGAGATAAACATCGTGGTAACCAAAAGTCACATGAATCAGATGCCACTGTTACAGGGAATTCCAGTCGAAGACTATACCATCAGTCAAGTTCCTTTGAACAAGATGCAAGTCCTCTGACCTTGCGGTCAAAGCCAACAAACACAGCTGAAGTGAAGCCCTTTCAGTGGTCTGAAGATCAGTCGGATTCTTCCAGTGCCACACTACCAAGGATCAGCAGTCCTGGAAATGTCCCAGGCTCAGCATCACCTAGTTCTAATATCGGCGATCACAGGGAGCACAGAGACTTTAATCCTAGACCTCGACCATTCAGTGGTTCCCCTGCTGTTAGCTCTGATATTGTGACAGTAACTACTGCCTCATCACTATCGTCATCCCCTTTTGACAACAGCAAACAAAATACTGACTCACCGGTCCCTGCAACTGCACTGTCAGATTCTACGGATCAGCCAGAGCATTCTCCTAGCCGTAATAGAGCAAACCTGAATCTTCCAATCAGGTCTTTGAGTGTGCCAGAAACTACTCCTTCAGTGGTTGTTCACACTCCAAGTTCTGAAGAGGATGAGTGGCTTGAGACCTATGACAAGGTGAAGAGTGCATGGGAGGAGTCAATATCAGCATTTGAAGCAAGGAAGCAGGAAAAGGAATGTGACAATGGTAGCAGTCAGGCTGAAGGCTCTGTCCACAGTATTGGTGGGGCAGAAGGTGTGCAGACATCTGACCTAAGTCACTGGAACATGGATGATGACCTGCTGACTCGCTCTCTTCCCCGAAATTTCAAGTTGAGTAATGGAAAGGGTCATGCCAAACTGATGAGGCAGGATGCCAAGACCAAAACTGATAGTGGGTCATGGGAAGTCTATACAGAGCCCCAAGAAGATGAACTATACAGGACAACCCCAACCACCTCTGGTCCATTAGATGGAACAAAACCTTTTGAGACTGCAATCAAGATACCCAGGAAATTGATAAAAGCAAAGCATGTTGAAGAGACAATGTCACCATCAAATCTTAAGGGAAAGGGTATGAGCGAAAACAAGAGTGTTCAAGAATCTTTAAGAAGCCTGACACAGTTAGATCCTGAGCCTGTTCCTTTGGAAAGACCATCATCCTTAACTGGAAGCAAGATTAAATCCAAAGATCATCAGAGTGCCTCTTGTCAATCCCAGCCTCTTGAAGCATCTGATCAGGAACTGCCTCAACAGCAATCCAGTGATGTAATCATGAGCAAGACTTTGCCACGTCAGTCAGCCAGGTATGATGACAATGAAAGCCGAAGGGAAGAAATGCTCTGGAGAAGTCATTCTGAGAAAGGACCACCACCTCCATACAATCCCAGTTGGGGCAGGAAACAAAGTCACTCTTCAGCAAGGTCATCACCTGTACCCAGACAACAGAGGAGGTCTGTGAAATCACATATGCCTGTTAAAGCAGAATTAAAGGAGAGGGTTCCTGCCACCAGAAAGAGCCATCAGAGGCGAACGGATCCAGAAAAATCTCAAAACCAGTCCATTGAGAGGAAAGTTAGAAAGTACAAGGAAGCTGCAGGAACTTTCTCCCGACCACCTCCATATGAGAAGAAGGGATGAGGCGTAGTCAGTCATTGACAGCTAAGGGCTCCTTGCTTGGATATCCTATTCGAAGTTCACAATCCTACGAGGAAATGAACATGCCACTGCCTAAATCACCCTCAAGAGAAAGAAGGGTTCCTGATAGAAAAGGGAGTCAACCTATGGAGCAAGTGCCTAAGGTACCTAGCAGCAGCTTAGCTTATGAGATGCATCATCCAGCCAGCAGAAACATCACTTCTTCACCTTCTTGGGAAAGAAATATGGAGCATTCTCACCAGGAAACACCCCATGGAGGAAGAAAGGAATCAGAGCAAGTGCCTACCATGAGCAAAGGTGATAGATATGACTCTAGGTTTACTGGACAAGGTCCTCACTCCCAACCTGTAAGGGCAGATAGTAATAAAGAACTATATAGTCCCCAAAAGATGTATGGACATAACCAAAGAAACACCATGCCAGAAGAGCGAGTTCGAAAGATGGGTACCAACATGGAGACAAACAGGGATTCCTGGTCAGTGTCTGGGCAGTCTTCTTCCCCATCCTTTTCTATTGCTGACAGTGACCAACTACCCCCAAAGAACATTCCCAAGACAACCAAATGGCAACACTATGAAGTTTCTGGAGCACATGGACATAATCCTGATCCGTACAGTCAAAATGTGTCCCATAGCCAGGAGGTCCAGTCACACCCTTCCTTTGGAGTGGCCAGGAGTCGCCAGTTGCCTCCGTTTTACACCAGCAGGGAGAATGAAGCGTATAGCCGCTCACCTAGCATTAGGTCTGTGACACCCCAACAAACACAAAAGAACTACATTGTGGATGATGACACCGGTGAAGCATACTACAGATCAACATCCTCCAATGCTCCACCTCCGCTCAATGATGCCTTTGATGGTGATGATCCCTATGATGACCCTTATCTTTACCCAGGTATCTCTTTGCACTGTACATGTAGTTGTTGTTTTCTTCTCTCACTTGAAGGTGAAACTTGTGCAGTGAACAGGCTTCATGTCAGCTTCTGTTTGGCTTCCAAAGTTACAAAGTGTGTTGCAAATCCTACATGTACAATGTAGGTATAAATGAAAGACAGGAAAACATCAGAGGTGGTTTGTTTTTTGTTTTTTTATTTCAAGGGTGAATAAAGAAAGATTAGAATGTCCATTTTGGGGATTGATTTCTACACTAGATGATGCTGTACATTTTTAAAATTAGTAAAACATGGCCTTTTCTAGAACAGTCAGTGCATGATTATAAGCTCCATGAAGAAATAAAACATATTGTAAATTATAACAGAAGCTGACTACTGTGTGTTACCTTTCAAAAAAGACTTTCATTCGATATTTGCATGATGTTCTTCTGCAATCGCCACGCCAACTGGTTGATGTGAGGTGACGGAGAAAAACGGCTTTTACCAGCAATACACTGCTTTAAGCAGCACAATTCAATCTTGGGTTCGCACTATACACTACTCTTGCTTGATGTCAACTTGAATATGCCATCTTACATGTAATTGTGAAAAGTTGTTCCTCTGAAGCAATACAGTGAATCTCATCTCTATCTCTTATCTGCTTTTGCTCTGTACTAGTACATGTGGTCTGTTTTAATCCTGAAAGTATATACCCACTGCCTTGTCTTACCTGTGATTTTTTTCTACACACTTTAGCTGCCCTCCATTCTGTCTAAACTTGTAAAACTTGTCAAACTTGTATTACATCTTTATTGTGAAAGTGGAGTTTATTTTCATCTAGAACTGCCATCTTTTGATACTGTTTAAAGGGGCTGCACTCACTGGATACATTGCATGTGCATTGCATTTTCCAAAAAAAAGTCTGACTGAATGGGTTCACTTGGGTTGTACGACACAAGCTTCAGCGACAATCGCTCCGTTTTGGTCAGTTTCTTAACCCCTACCACGGCGTGGGCAGCAAATCCCGCCCCAAAATTTCAGTGTTGAACATTTCGTTTAGGCTCAGAATGGCTTGAAAATTCTTCCTCATACGGAAACCTGTGCCTTCAATATAATGTTTGTCCCTATGCAATATATCTTTGCCCAGTTTGCTCAAGAAAACATCTCAATGAAAGTTAATACTTAACTCTTGAAAGTTCATTTTTGACAATTGCTCAAAAATCTGGTGGCATGGAAGGGGTTAAGAATTCCTCACTTCAACCCTGGACCCATCATTATACATGGCCATAACTCTTCCCCTAAAACCTGACCTAAAATCCAATCACAACTCTCACTTTAACCCCATATCTTCAATGAAATAAAGCCCAAAACATTTGTTGCCCGAGCATATGTCGGATCACCGTTCAAAACTTTGTGAGACTGTGATCCGTTCATGAAGACAAGTGAAAGCATCAAACCTAAGAGTCTCTGTATCCAGTAGTGGCCAGCCCTTCCTTCTTCTGTTGTGTTAGTGTCATGGTAGAAAATGTGCAACAATGTTCATTACTTCTAAAGCATGAAGAGATTTAGTCACAGAATGCTTTTTAACCCTACCTTCTTTTCATAAATGAAACCATCCCATCACTTCCATATTCAGTCACATTGCCTGCTGAGTGCCAGAAGGGTATTAATGTAATAATGAGGAATACGTTAATGCCCTTGTGGTTCTCTGAAGGCAATATATTTTCTCTATGGATAGAGCTTCCTTCTGATTTGTGCACAGCAGTAGCGTATTGAATGATATTGTAATTAAAATTGATGAATAATGAAAAGAAAGGGTGCAGTTTTTGTCAGTGAATGCAAAAAGGTTACTCTGCATTCATCAAAGCATTAATTTCAGGGAAATTTTAGCACCATTATGATTGTAGATTAAAATGCTTTCAAGGAGGAATATAAGGCTCATCATTGGAAGAAAAAAAAAATCTGCTATTGGTCTTTCCATGCTGCATAGTGATAGCTGTCTACTGTTCAGTTCATGTTGAAAGCATTATCTTGCATGATTTTTCTGTTTCCTTCAATCATGTATTCACTCTGATCACTGAATTATGTGTTTAGATAAATAACATAATCATTTACACATATAGCACAATATATATATATATATATATATATATATATATATATATTTATGTATTGTACCTGTATTAATTCTTTCATTCTCGCAATGAAATTTAGACCTCCTTGATGAACTATACCCCAGATTCCTTTTTATAAAGTGACCATCCATTCTGAATAATAGTCAAATTGTAATAGTTTTGAAATGGAAATCAAATATATCCTATTAAAAGCTTAATTGAAAAAAATTTAAAGGGACCTTTACCCAAGATGCACTGGAGATAATGAGAGACTACATGTACTTATTAGTAGTACCGATGATTAAGATAAAATGCTAATATAGCATATCATGTGCTGAGAGCCTGAAGGTCATTAACCCTTCTGAGACAACTGACCACATTTTGTGGTTTGGCTCGGAAACTTTTGATTCAAAGCTCTAAAAAATATACCAGATGCATGAGTAGAAAAAGCAAAAATTTATGCACAAACTGTGTCCATTTTAGTTGTATGACCATATTGCGTTTCATGCCAGGAATTTTAAAAATGAAAATAAACTTTAAAATCCTTAAAATGGCAACGCATTGAGAGGTACAGAATCATTGTTTTTGTCACTCAAAGTTGGCAATTTTTTAAAACTTTAAGACAAAATTCCTAAGCCTGTATATTGTTTTCAAAGACATTACACTTTATTAAATCCAAGTAGCACTAAAAGAAAAATATTATTGTTGCCAACTTGAAGAACAAATGGGATCAATTTAGCCCTTAATTAATTCCTGTCCTGAAAGGGTTAAATCATATCATATTCTACTTCGAGCAATGTCTCAATGGAGACAGAAAGATGTG
This sequence comes from Heliocidaris tuberculata, assembly GCA_025618425.1. Taxonomy (NCBI): domain Eukaryota; kingdom Metazoa; phylum Echinodermata; class Echinoidea; order Camarodonta; family Echinometridae; genus Heliocidaris; species Heliocidaris tuberculata. The sequence continues at coordinate 26,150,958 of CM046851.1, read as the reverse complement.
CACCAGACACTGACACAAATCATATACATTAGTAGGTTACTCCACATATTTCTGGGGAGCGTTTCATCAAGCGTTTTGTCAGTGATTTTTACCGACAACTGTTATAAGCTACTGAAATCCTTGCATCTGATTGGCTGAGAGCAAATTTGTCAGTAAAAATCACTGACAAGACCCTTGATGAAACGCTCCCCTGAAAACAAGTAGGTTTTGTTGAGGTTGTAGAGGGAGGAAAGTTTGGAACATTATTGCATGCTGCAGAATTAGAGCAACTTTCACCATAATCTTATATAAAATCTATCACTCTCACTCTTTTTGAAAATGTGCACTTTTTATTAGTTTTTTTTTCAGAGCTAACAGCTTTTTTAAAATCAATTAATTTTGTTTCTGCCTTCATATATTTCTAAAAAGTGAAAATATTCTGCTGCACTTGCTTTTATGCATGTCTTTATTTATTTACTACGGTATTCATAAATTATGCCAGCACCACCGAATATAAATTAGAATGTAAAGCAAATGCAATCATTTGAAAATTGATAGAATATTTCATAGTATGCTGACATAAATCATGATTGATAATGCATATTTAAGATTTCTCTCTCCTATCCGAAGTAGGATTGTTCCAGATATTTTATTAGCTAGTAGGACTTTCAGTTTTAGTGTATCTTCCTATTGTCCTGTATCTATTTAATAACAATATTATTATTGAAGGAAGTAAAGTATTGCTTTGATATTTATTTCTATGTATATATATATGTATATATATTATTAATTATTTACTAGTATTGATAGGTGAGTATTTGAAATTTTTAGAGAGTTGAAGGAGGTAGCACTTTTTTTCTTGTCGCAGTGGCAAAATTGTCTCTTTATTTTTCTCTCACAACGTTTTTCATTGAAAATACACGTTTTTAAGGCAGATGGAATGTTTCTTTTTTTAGTCAATTTTGTCCCTCTTGTATTGTGACTATTTGTACTTTTATTCAATGATTATTCCTGCATATAATACATTATATCTTTATCGTATTTGTGAAATTTGTATATTTGCAGTATTGGATATACAGTATGTGTGATTTTGCCTTTGATTGCCTTGCCTAATGTTATAAAGTTGTGCATGAAACATATTGGCATTTATTGCATGATGCATGCTGTTTTCTCAGTTTGATTTTATGTCCTGTTTTACCCTTTTATCATCACCCTTTTCATCATCATTCTCTGACAAAAAGGAAGCACTTGTTTGCAATTTTGATTTTGCTTGACTTTTATTTTTGCATTTTGGGGTGTGAAAATTTTTTGGGAACAGATCATTCTCCCTTACATGTAGTTCACTTCTGCTTCAAATGACCCAAATCCTTTGTTTAAATATTCCAAAGTCATATATGAGCAAATATTGATCAGAAAGTCATATACATAATTCTCAATACTTAGCACATTGAGCATCCTTCATATAGGATGTCACAAATAGATCATTCATGTAGGAGCATTTTAGCTATTTATCATTTCTTTACAAAGCATCCATAGTTAATCACACTGTTGTAAACCTATTCAACCAAACCAAACCTTTGTAGCAATCTTGTACAGGAGACCTCACCCACAATTCCTGAATCTTGTCAACTAATAAAGTCTAGTAAAAACACAATTTCCTAAAGTTATTTATTATTAGCAGATGGCCATCAAATGAAATTCCCTTTGATATCTAAGCTTAACAACAAAATAACATGAAATTTACAACATAACATGTAAAATGAATAAGAATGAGAATAATACTTTAGGATCTTCATCCTGCAAGCTTAAAACAATGTAAAAAAAAAGGTTATGAAAACCAGAACTTTAAATTTCTCTTCTTTTTTTTTTTTTTGGGGGGGGGGGAGGGGGGAAATATAGAGGAAAATTGATTTTTAAATCAATTTTAAATGAAAAACTACAGAGCTGGCCTAAGTCTAATATTGGTTTTGTTTGCTGTGAATAAAAACAGTTTCAAGACAAATTGCAATGAAAAAAACAAAATTGTGTGTAATTGGTTCTAATTATTTTCTGAAATCTGAATGGAGTGTATGTTGATTTTGGGAATATGGGGCCTGCTTGGCCTTTGAAGTGCCCTTCTCATCCATTTTAATGAAACGGTCACAGAAAGAAAAACAAATATGTGAGAAAAAAAAAGAAAGAAAGAAAGAAAAAGATCATCATGGAGATGTGTACAAATTGACACTTGTGATCAAAGGAAACAGAACACCACTTCCACAATTTAAAGCAGGAGGACTTATGCTCCTGTGATAAATATCATAGCGTAACACACTTGATACAGAGTTGAAAAATGACAATTGGAATCATAGCCCATGACTGTGAAAACAGATTAACATGTGATTGCTCTAGATATTAGAATGATCATCCATGACTTTAACCTGTACATTTTACTAAATGGTAATCAGACATCATGCATATTATATACTTGTGATGTGATTGTCGATCAGTGTAGATCATGTCCCGCATATTTTGGTACTAATCTACCCCCTAACAGAGCCGAAGACATCAGGCCCAATACAGCCTTCATTACAACCACCATCACACCAACCTCCTCCTCCTCCAACATCATCAATATCGTCTCTATCGTCGTTGTCCCCCGCCCTGCACGGGCGGCGTCCCGTCTACAGCGGGGTCTGCTGTCGGGGCGGTCCCCACCACAACGTTGACGCGGAGCGCCTCGCTCCCGCGGACGACGGGGTTGCCGAAAAGGAGGCAGCGGTATAGCGAGGGAAGCGGGCTGTCTGCTGTTCAGAGGCTCGGGATAAAGACCCCGCCCCCAGCAAGATTATCAGGTGCATGCTTCATTTCATTCTCCTCCGTGATTTCATGAATCCTTGGGACCCCCCTCCCATGGCCCATCCCCCTAACCATACTCCCAACCATACCCCCCTCTATTTCCTTATCCCTCCCTCAGACTCTCCCATTCATTGATGCAGTGAATCATGTAGGCCTTCTTGATATGACCCATCCCCCTTAAAGAAACAAAACAGCAGGCAACAGATCCCCTTACCTTGCCCTGCCTTCGTACTTCTCAATATATTAGAAATTACTTCCTCAAACAGAATCTTTTATTGGTTTTTATATTATCCAATCTGTTAGACCTAAATGAGTATTAAACTTGAAACCTTCATGCAAAAATTTAACCCCTCCTCCCCCCCCAAAAAGAAAAAAAGAAAAAAAGTTGCTATAAATTTGGGCATATTTTGAATATTGAATAAACACAGCATAGATCAGAGGATCAGAGAAATATTTTTCAAAAATAAATTCTTAAAGGCTCTTTGGAGAACAAGGTGATAAGAATACCCTGAAACTTGCATTGTGTGCATTCACTGTGTGTTTTAGTCTTTTGAAGAGATTGCTGTGCAGAATCATTTCATTATTTAAGTGTCATCTTTGAAGAAAATTAATAATCGTGATAGTGATAAAAAATGAAGGGTGCTCAAGGCACCTGCAAAATATTATTGTACCCTTGTTAGAAGTCAAGTACTTGTCAAAGGATTTGAACCTAATGCCAATCAACCCACGGTCCTGTGACTTGTTCACTACGCCATCTTTGATTTCATTGGATGGGGATAGATAGAAGCCCTTTTTAGGGGGAATCCCTTGCACTTTATCACCTCCCTCATTTCATTGCATCCCCTTCCAAATCGTCTCTCCATTTTCAAAGTGCCCATGCAGCTCATTTTCAATTCCCCTCTCATTTCATAGACAAAATTGGTAGTTTTCCTTTGCATCATGTTTGGAAAGATCCCCCGGAATAGCTCAAATGTACAAATTATTGGGTTGTTCATTTCTGCCGTTTTTATGAGCTCAATTCCTCCTTGGAAAAAAAAGAAGAAAAATATAGTTATATATTTTCTCAGTTTTATGTTGGTACAGGGTGTGCACAAAAATGAGTCTTACAATACAAAATACATGTAAGTTTATAAAGTCCTATCATTTCTATTCAAAACTTTTTCTTAGTAGAAAACCATCAAGTTGAATATTCAAAAGCTTTTAGCATCATTCTAAATCTAAAATCATTATGATTTGATGTTCTGTATGGTCATTTTTTCATGCGTATATCATGCATGATATCTCTAAAAAATCATTCCATTTTTATGCTACACTGTGTACCTTCATTTCAAGCCAATAGAAGACAACCACCCCCAAACAAAAACAAAAAACAAACTGAAGATACCAAATGGGGGTAGAAGCAGAATATATTGCATGTTATTCATTTTTATCATTTTATGCTATTTCATTTTTGCATGTTTGTCTTGACTTTTATTATTTTTCTTTCAGAATGAGAATTTGTTTGATATTTGTTCATATAAATGCATTTTTGTTTGCATTATTTATGATTTCTTTTATTTGAAATGGTAAATGTTTGATGGATTTTTGTTCATGTTATTCATGCGTTTTGTTTGCAATATTTATGATTTTTTAAAATTTGAAATTGATAAATGTTGAATGTTTTCTTTTGCAGCTATATATTTTGCCATATGATTTCAGTGTATTTTGATATTCAGTATTTCATTCGTGAAATTAATATTTATTTAGCAGGTGTCCTCTTTTCACTTCTTTTTAGTACTATTGTCTCTCCTTTGTTTGTAATTGTATTTACACGTATTTGAAACTATTTCTGTTTGACTGGGGAATAACCTCACAATTATCTGTTTGTGTAGTATTTTATTTCCTGTGTCACTTAACTTTATTCTGATTTTTTCCCCGTAAAATCAGAGTAAGAGATGATGTTTTGACAACCTTTTTCATAAAGCTCTTCTTTTTGGTGTCAAAGTCTCATATTTCATTTGCTGATCTTTAGGAAACCGCCTGCTTTAGCTAAATGAAACTATTTTTTTTCAGGTTTCCTTGTATTTTGATATATCTTTACTCCTCCAGTTTATCCAATTTGCTTTTTTTAATCAAATGTTTTTTTAAATTGAGATTTGTTGACACTATTGTTCGGTTCATTATGCAGTACTTTTATTTCTAAGAAAGATTTCCCTTTTCATCTCAAATTGGTTCAAGCTTCCCTATGTCTTTTTTCAGATATAATTCCAGAAGTTTGAATCGGCAGAATTTGTGTAGGACAACATTGAAAGAAATGCTTTCAGAGCTTTATTTGAAAATTGTACATCTAACATATTTCATTTGCCCCAATATTGAAAGAGTTATTTTTCCTTGATCAAAGTTCTTCAAATACATGCTTTTTCAAATTTCGTATAATAATGTGAGTTTTTGAATAATTTAATGTATATATTTGTTGCTGATTTGTATGTTATTGAAAAATATTTACATGTAGTAAGAGATGTTATCTGCTGCCATCTTGTGTCAGGATTAAAGTGTAGTGACCCCCATCTGTTATGATGAACTGTGACGGTACGGCTGCAATGACAGTGGTAAACTTATCAATCTTGACCATTTCTCACCTAAAATATAAACCTAGGCTGAACGAAACAGTTGTACATTGTACATATATGTGAATTGGTCCTTATACATTGAAAGTGTTATACTCCTGAATTATTCTCAACTAAGATACAAACCCAGGTTGAACAAAACATTGAATTACATGTAAGTGTGAATTGCAGACATGGATTGGTCCAGCTCCACTAAAAATGTGGTATACTCATCATTTCTTACCATTTCTCATCTATGTAGAACAAAAACCCCAAGCTACATGTATATGAATCAACTTATTATATAGTTGTGAATGGGATACATGGATTTTACCAGCATCTTATATATATATATATATATTATATATATATATATATATAATATATATTTATATATATTATATAATATATATAATATATATATGTATGTATATATATATTATTATATATATTATATATATAATATAATATATATAATAGTATGTTTATATAATATATATATATATATATATATATGTATAATATATATATATATATAATATATTATATATATATGTATGTATATATATATATATATATATTTATATATATATATAATATATTATATATATATATATTATATATATATATATATATATTATTCACATAATGGCACTTGATACACATGTACATGTACACTTCATAATCATGTGAAATTCACATCTTGGAAATGTGTCAATATTGATTATGTAGATGCCTTCATAAGTTGTCATCCCCTTATTCAGAATTGACACCTTACATGTATTTTCAAATTGCACGCCATTCTTCAGAATGTTGTTCAATGATATTGTTTAGAAATATGCATTTAAATCATTTCGAAATGAAAACTATTTGAGAACAAATGACAGTCTCATTTCATATGATCTTCAGAAAGTATTTATAGGAATGTTATTACCAAAGGTTTCTCCTGAAAGTAGTAATCAGCCTTCGGCTAGGGAATTACTCATCCATCCTTAACCTTGCAAAGTCCCTGGCATGTCAATGTAGCCCACTCCTACTCCATAACTAGTGAAATTATTAATGAAAGATCTACGCTGGTGTCGAGAGATCTGGAAAGAGCATTACAACTCTCACCAGCTCACGCCTTGATTAAAAACGACAATGCTGATCAGCTGTAATGTTCCAAAGCCCCAGGTTTGGATACAGCAGTAGGACTACTATGAAGGGCTTGCCAATTTTAGGGGGAAAATCAAACGCTCTGAACGTTGAAGTCGACAGAAGCTCTATGAGCCAATAATCTTTCATTTGAGGTTTCGCAAATATTGTGGAAACCCAGCAGTTGAGTTGTTTCTTTGGAGTCAGGAGCTTATTACTTGTGTTACTTCAAAGGGGGTAGCCCCCCTTTCCTCTCTCTCTCTCTCTATTGTCCAAGGACACGTTGAAAACAATTAGCAAATATTGCTTGTGGTATATCAGAACTGTATTGGAAAGTGCAGCGGAATCATTAGTATGTGCGGCAAGTTACATAACAGACTTAGTTGTGGTTATCAACTCATCAGTGTCAATTAAAGCTTTGGACCTAAGAAACAAATTACACCTGTGTTGAGACACTATCAGCTATTATCTTTTCTGATTTTCTTAACCAACTGGCATTGATTATGATTGATACTGCTCATAACCTTTCCAATTAATGGAGTAAATTGATGAAGAAGCCAGCTAATATACCTCTATCCTGTAGACCCATCTAGTGAGATTTGTGTGGGTTAAGTCCATGGTGCAGAGGATCTACATGTATTTCATGGAATAATTTATTCATGTCTGTTTGAGGAGATATCCATCCTTCTTCATGCATTCTTCGATCTGGGACTCGTATGTAAACTGCCAAGGTAACTAGACTCTCCCCTTCTTTCTTCTACATGAAGTTATTAATTGCTACTCTCCTGTTTTGAGATGTTAATTGAATTATTACCATCTGGTATCTTTATCAAGCTAAGGCAATATAATGCCACGATGGCAACTCATAGAGCTATGTGCTTTTAGAAGCAAATATTGCTTAGAGTACCATCTTACACTGTTTTTATGAAAACCATTTTTAAAAAACACTTTGATGACTGCATTACATTGCTTAAAACCCATTTGATTTACTGCTATTTTATTTTCTTTCTTTTTAAAAAGATATGTATTTGATGGATTAAAATGCATTTCAAAAATAGAAATGAAATCTGAAAAAGATTTTTACATTGAGTACTTCAGTATATATTATATTTGTTATATGACGATATCAAAAAGTTTATTTTCAGACTGCCTTAATTGTGCTATTTTACCGGTAAGAATTTATTTGAATTGTTTAAATTAAGACAGGTTGAAGACTACGAGCACATTATTTTGCTTTTGGAATAAACATAGAGGATATGGTTGACAAAACACAAAGAAGAGGTTGTGTCAGAAAACTTGTGAATTACACCAATTTATCTATAGTAGATATTAAGCAATCTTCCTTGCAGTTTAAATTGGACAACAGTGTATTAGATGGAGTGGAATCGAATTAGACACCTGCAAAACACTGTATTATAATAATGGTTAGTATTTGATAAGTATAAGAAGTATAATTGGAGCTCATGGCAGGCTAGCTAGTCCGAACAAGATAGTTGTTTTATCTGAAACCAGAGTTACCATAATAGACTGTAAGGTTGGAAATACATAGTAATTTTTACACTCTCTGTGTTTTGTTCATGGAATGCAGTAGTAAAGAGAAGGGTCATTTGGCTAAAACAACCATGACATTAAATATTAAGGGTGTTTTTTGGAGTACAAGTATCATTATTTGAAAAGTAAGGGTACATTTTTAAAAGTATAGGTTCCAAAATCTTCCTTAAGATGCTGTACATAGGGGTATTTTACCAAGTAGCTACTTTAATGAATTGCTCTAAATTTTGGTTGTTTAATAATGATCTACATTTCTTTGTTTTGATGTTCAGTAAGGTGGTTAATTAGATAAAATATATCTTCTCATTTTCTGCAAAGTAGGGATCATATTGAAATCTTTGAGCAGTCTTGTATTACGCTTTCTATACAGAGTGGAAACCTCAGGCTTTGCAGTAAGAGCCGGATAAACTCTTTAACCCTTTATATGCTATGGGTCAAAGTCCTGGGCTGCCACATTTTTTTGAGTATATTATACATGTACACTGTACGACAGTGTACGTGTGCCAAAAGTCAACTGTGGCAGTCCCATGTTTGTTCCAGTGGTCGACCAAAGCTATTAAAGAGTTAACTGGCAGGGGATAGCAGTTTCTCACCCAGTATCACTCCAAAAAATGACCTGAGGTGGCCCTTTGCTGGCAGGCTTTACATATAAATATGACCTCACTACTACTACTGGAGTGTTTGACTGTTGAAGCACATGGCCAGATATCAGTGTAAAGCATGTTGACTGTTGTATCAATCATCAGTCTATCTATCTGAGCTTATTTGGGCCTCACTGGGGTCTCTCCAGTTCATAGCCTGGTGGGATGCCTTCAGCTTGACAAGACCGATGAGTGTTCTGTGATAACTCCTTGACAAAACTTGACATGTCACATTAGAGGTACAGTACTATTTGAGTTTTGTGTTTGGCTGGTTATCTCTCCAGAGAGTTTGAGACATCAACATTACTAATCATAAAAATAAAACAAGGCATGTGTGTATACATCCTTTGTCTTAGCCTTTGCATATTTAAATGTAAATTCACTCTTTACACAACCACGCACCTTCAACCACAAGATATTAAAACGATATTGCAAGGTCATCCAGGCACTTTTCGCAAACCATGAGATATTGTAATATTATCACGCTCTCATCTGGGCACTTGTGCGAAAAAAATAAGATATACCGATTTTTCTGGCTCACAACCCCTCATACTAATGATAATGGTTATTATAGTACTGTATTATAGTACTGTTGAAGCACATGGTCAAGTTGCTGGTTCATAACTTAGCAGGCCATCACTGCTTATTTGGGTCTTACCGGGGTTTTCGTTGCCTGGTAGGGAGTCGATCTCTGTACCATGTGATGTTAAACATAGCGCCAGTCTCTTGAGCTGCCATCATTTAAAATGTCAAAATAAAAAAGGTTGTACCATACTGATTGCTGTTGTGATTCAACATAGATTCCTGAAAATGTGTCAGCCAACTTTACATTGATAGCAAATATTAAAATATATTAGAATCTCAATGTAAGAGCCATATTGGACAGAGAGCACCATACACCCCCTCCCCCCAAAAAGGTTCTAAATATGCCCATTGGTTATCATTAAACTCTGCTGTACTTTCATATCTACTAAAGATAGTGCATTCTTTATATATAATTATATCTTTTCTTAGGAATAATCATGTACACTAAAGGCAAGTAATGGCAATATTGTCTGTAAGGATATGTGAGATCTGAGACATATTCCCCCCCCCCCCGAAAAAAGAAAGAAAGAAAGAAAATGTATCCAATCCATTTGTATATTGATTCATAATGCTGTTTGAATATTCCATTGTTAAATGTAGGGGTTTGTGCCATTGAGTTCCTTGTATGAGGGACCCTGAACGTAAAATGTGTGAAAGGAGTTTGCCTATAGTATGACCATGACTTGATTTAATAGTGGATTATTCATATGGACTGTACAGTCTACAGACAAATTTATTGTTCCACTGTTTAATTGTGGGGGTGTGCTCTATAGTTTATGTGAAGGGCTCTTGGCCTAAAATTTGTTTCCCTGTCACCCAGTATGTACATGTATGATATGTAATAGAAGTGCAGTTTTGTCAATAGTGCTACAATGAATTGATTTAAGAGTGGATTATTTTATAGGACTTATATAGACTGTAGGGCACTACTAGTCTATAGTCTACAGACCTAGCCTATTATACTGTTCCACTGTTAATTATGGGGGTGTGTACACTCAAGTTCATGTGAGGGACTCTATCCTGAACTTTGCTTCTCTTGCCATACATGTGTACTATGTAATAGAGGTGCAGTTTTGCCAATAATGTTCTAATGGCTTGATTGAAGAGTGGTTTATTCATCTGAGAGGCTTGTAAGTTGAGCTCTTGATGATGGCCACTCTTAATTACAGTTTGGTTTCTTGTGTCCCTCTTCCCACTAACTGGTATTCCATTGGAAATGTTTTACAAGGCAACTTCAGATTTTTTTTTTCACTGCTGCCTTATGTACATGTAGAAGATGTAATATGTAAGTAATTGTGTAATTGTAATACCATTATACCAAATAATTGATTTTAGAATCCCAGTGAGTGTTTGCCTAGTTGTACAAATTAAGTACTGGTAACCATCTACTGTTAATTCTCAAAAATCTAGCACTCTATCTGATGAAGTTCCGTGATAATTTTTGAAGGGAAATTTAACCTTTTTGTACAAATCCCTGCAGTTTTTATAAATTCCCCCAAATCACTTTTTTTAGGAAACCAAAGATATGTTATGGAATTTTTTTTATTTTTTATTTTTTATTTCTTATTTTTTTAATTTATCATTTTTTAAATTTATTTATTTTTATTTTTTTAATTCAAATTTTTAAAATAATTTTTTTTTTGGGGGGGGGAGGGGATATTTTTATTTTTATAATAATGGTAATTTCACAGCTAGTCTGTATTTTCAGCTGAAAACAAAACAATACAAGATATTAAAAGAAAAGGGCAAAGACCTTCCAAATGTTAGAAAAGTGTAGATTCTCCAGAATTAACAATAATAGAGACTGCTGTAAGAGTGCATTGAGAGTGCATTTGGAAACCTGACAAATATGCATTGAATGACGAATGAAGTCTGAGTGAAAGTGTTCCCCAGTGTACACTACACAGACACCATCGGACTGGTAACCAGATTTCAAGCTCGTGGTGCTGCATACCTCTGCGTTAGAGTTCAAATAAGAAAAGGTCACCTCCACATGTCCCTAGAGTTCCTACTTCTCCAACATAATGCACAAAATCATGTTAGCTCAGTGCTACATTTAGCAGCATTTATGTGGAGTGTTTAGAGCATTTAGGGGAGGAAAATTGATGGGGAACATGTTTTGCAACGATTGATTTATCTTCACATCACCCTGTTGTGGCTTAGGGTTCTGATTGTTGTTCTGGTTGGATAATCTATTTTGTATTGTTTTCTGATGGATATTAATAATGGATAGTGATGTTTCTGGAGTTTATGCAGTTATAGGATGTTTATTTGATTGTATTCAAAGGAAATGTTTTGATTGTGATTCATGTTCAGAGGCCTTTCTCTCTCTCTCTCTCTGAGTACTGTCTTCACGGTGCAAACTCTTCGATTGGAATCAATTCACCCTGTTTCCCAATTGCACGTATTAGCTTATGTGCTTTGAAGATTATCATATACCGGTAACTTTTTTGTTGCTGTATTTTTGGAGGAAAGGGAGAACACAATATTATCTCTTCACTGATAGCTTGTGTATAGTTGTGTCACTTCATGGAATACTTTGTCATATGGATAACAGTATAGAATAGTGCTCCCATGTGTATCGTGAGTGTGCTATGATATATTACTTTTTGTATAAGTTGTTTCAATATTTGGAAGAAGGCAGCTTTTCATTACACCGATTTTGTCAGGAGGTTCGTGGAATCTATTGGAAAAATTAAATTCTCCAGTTATATTCCTTATTTTTGTCATATTGATAAAAACTTGTCTTGTTATGCTTCATTCCTGTGATATCCAAGAAGAATATTGGCAATTTTCAATGATTTCACAGTAATATTTACTTTTGGTTACATCACGAGGAGGAGGATTGACATTACAGGGCCCTCTTGCATAAAAAGATGCGATTAAATGCAACTCAAAAAATTAAACGCAACTTGATTTTCAACCAATCAGGATCGCGTTAAATTGCGTTAAATTTTTTGAGTTGCGTTTAATCGCAACTTTTTATGCAAGAGGGCCCAGGACATGTATAGTTATGGCATGCATCAGGGGAACAATGTCCTGTTAAATATCTACAAAAGTTGTTGAGTCCCAAATTAAACTCACAAAAGATCCATAATTCTAAGATTTGGGGGATACCAGAGAATGAGATTATCTGATAACAGATGATAGAGGTGTTGTGGTTTAGTGGATAAGTCCATGGACTGTAAACCACAAGGTACAGGGTTCGAATCCCTGGCCCAGCACTAGTGTCTTTTGGCAAGACATTAATCTACATTTGCCAGACTCAACCCAGGGCCCTCTTGCATAAAAAATTGCGATTAAACGCAACTCAAGAAATTAAACGCAACTTGATTTTCAACCAATCAGGATCGCGTATTTGGGACTTGCGTTTAATTTTTTGAGTTGCGTTTAATCGCAACTCTTTATGCAAGAGGGCCCAGGTGAGGTAAATGGGTACCTGGCAGGAATTCATTGCTTGAAAAGCTAGAGCGCCATAAGTGCAGTCATGCTAAAGCCATGGTAATAATTGTGGAGCGCCAGGAGTGTCAAGTCTGACAGACAAGTGCGCTGTACAAGAACCCACTTGTTTATTTATTATATAAACATATTCAAAGGAAAAATATGAGAAATTATATGAAAATTGTTTTCTTGATTTTCTTCTGTATGAAATTACAATTAAAAAATATGTCAGTATGGTTTTAAAATCTATCCAGATAAGCCTCTACTTTAACATGTAATTCTTAAGATACACAGAAAGGACTATAGTGCCTCTTATTATAGCATACTGTATACTGTACATACTCTTGACCCATAAAGATTCAGGGGGGGGGGGGAGAAAACTTGCAGCAAATTGTGATTCTGCCGCTGACATCCTTTCAGAAAGAACATTTCATTTCCTCTCACAATGCATTCGTCAATAAAGGGATTTGTTTCACTACCTGGGAAGGAAGATGGATGATGTATTTTTTTTTTCTATCTCTCTCTCTCTTTCTCTCTGTCTCTCAGATGTTGGAAATTCATTCCAGATACAAGTCACTGGCAGTGAATTTTTGAAATGGCAAGAGTCCATTGTACTCTCTGTTTCTGTCTTGGGTCTTTTTAAGGAGAAAGTGTTTTAAGATTCTCGAGGGTATTGAAATCAAGAGGATGGCAGGCTTGTCGTCTTCTTTGGGTATGGTTCGGGGGGGGGGGGGGTAAATTTAAGAAGTTTTTCTCTGTATCTTTGTTTTCATGATTTTGTTACATTTACAGACTTCATGTGTTGTTGCAATGACACATTTGGAAACCACTTCACTCCCTGCTTTCTTCAAATTTGTTATCCTCTAGAGTTTTGTCTCTCCCAGCATCTTTCTCTCTCTCTCTCTCTTTCTCTTATCTTTCTCTGTCTTGTCTTCTTGACATTTATGTATGTCTTTGTTGTTACATAATTGTTTTTCCTCTCTTTCTTTATCTCTCTCTCTCTCTCTCTCTTTTTCCCTCCATTTTATTTCTTCTTTTTTTTCTTTCTCCTCTCTTCTTTTCTCATTTCCCTCCCTCTTAATTTCTCTCTCTCTCTGGCCCGAATTCACAAAGGAGGTTTAAACCATGGGTACGGTTTAAAACTCCGTAAGCGTACTAAAATAAGCGTAAATAAGCGCACGTTGCCCATGCGTGCGCTCAAAGAAAATATATGATTGGATCAGATTCTGTGCACACGTACGCTTGAAAAACCCAGGAGGGTGTTTAAACCATGGTTTAAACCAAACCTCCTTTGTGAATTTGGGCCTCTATGTCTGTCTTTCATACTCCCTGTTTCTCTTTCTATCTCACTATCTTGAATCTTTCTTTATCTATACCCAGTTCTGGCCTCTCCTTCTCTTACCCCATCCTGTCTCCCCCTCCTGTCTCCCCCTCCTGTCTCCCCCTCCCATTCTTCTATTGTCATGATATGTGACTTCTCAACAATATACCCGTCTCAGACAATGTACTGTCAATATATACCCCTCACGATCTCAACCTTTCAAAATCCTTGCTCATTCCTACCATCAAAATTGATGCCACTCTTAGGATAGTGGGGTGAAGGCCAGACTGCATTTGGAACCCATCTAAGCTTTAATGCCCTACTTCTCATCCATTTGCCAAAGTGCATATTTTCATTTCACGAGACTGAGTGCCAATAAGACAGGATGCGATTCCTCCTTGTGGAAATATTGCATGCTAGTCGCAACTCACTCAAGAGAAGTGCGGTATCATTTGACGGTTTCAGGGTTCTTTTTTAGTAATTCAAAGTGACAGTGATATTATGTGCCCAGAGGCATGAAGTACACATGAACAGAATGGCTGAGTAGAGATAAGAATGTCTATATTGCTTTTAAAGTACTGTATTACTATCATAAGACGGGATGCGATACTGAGTTTCTATATAAAGTATGATTTTGTTCAGAATTTAGCATTTGAGTTGCATTGATTACATGTACCTTTATATCCCAACCTTTTTTCTTGCACTTTTTTTTTTTACCAGTCTAGGATAGATCAGAAACATTAATGTTAGATATTCAGATTAGATAGACTCACCTTTGAATAATATATTATAAAGTATATATTTTTTTTTTAACGTATCAAATGTTTGAAGCCCTGTCCTTTTCTTTAGATACATGTATGTCATGCCCATTGTTATTCTCAATAGCCTTTGACATATGACTTGTTCATGAGTTCATAGTGATATAACAAGAGAAGCATTCTTAACCCTCTTTTGCTTTCATTTTCCCTTTTGACTTGTTATTAGTTATGGTGCTGAACTTCCAACATGATCAGTCAAGTAACGCTAAATATTCTTGAGATTGTATTTCATGTCTATCTCTCAATGGTGTAAAGGAGATCAATGTTTTGTTGAACAGATGCCAAGGCAGTTTCCACTAGAATGTTTTAAGTTATTTTTACATTCAACATTTGATAATAAATGATGCAACTATTTCTATTTTGAGGTACAGTCCGACCTCGTTTATCCGGCCGCATTGGGACCGGCACCCATCCGGATAAGTGAAATGGCCGGATATGAGAGAAATGTACATTTTCTATGCAAATGAATAGGGTAGGGCAGTCTATTGGCTGTAAAATTTATGTTTTCTTGGTGTAGTTGATGATTGCAAATGATCTTTTTATTTGTAAGAGATGAAATGAAATGAAATTAAACAGAAAATTGCCCATGGATGGTGTTCCTGTTTCCAAGGCTTTTGGGTGAATTGCATGACGAACTGGCCGGAAGACAGGGTAGGTTAATAGAGATGGCCGGATAAATGAAGTTCGGATAACTGAGGTCGGACTGTATCTTGAAATAGACCTAGCTTAAATGTACATGTATTTCAGTGTGCTGGAAGGTATGCTTGGTTCCTTGATTATTTTGTCCCTGGAGCACATTGTCTATGGCTTACTGCTTAGGTGGAAGTTAATCGATTTTGGGGGCACTAGAGGTCATAAAATACTGAGAATGCAGGATTTTTTTTTCTTTGGACTGGTTCTTTGTAGATGATCAGACTATTGCTCTTTGGACATTTGCTTTGGATTTAATTTTGTCAAAAATAGAAGGGTTATGGTTAGTGTTGCACTTGATTTAAGGTATGGTTGAGGTTTAGGATTAGGGTTATGGTTAGTGTTGCAATTGGTTTAAGGTGTGATTAAGGTTGAGGATTAGGGTTATGGTTAGTGTTGCAATTGGTTTAAGTATGGTTGAGGTTGAGGATTAGGGTTAGGATTAGTGTTGCATTTGTTTTAAGGTATGGCTGAGGTTTAGGATTAGGGTTAGTGTTGCAATTGGTTTAAGGTATGGTTGAGGTTTAGGATTAGGGTTGGGGTTAGGTATATACATGTAGTTTTTGGTCCAGGGTTGAATGTAGAAATTTGATTAGTGTACAGTTGGAAATCGACAACAGAGAAATTGTTGCTGGAACATGTGTGGTACAATCCCTTTACCTTTTTGTCAGGCCATATCAATGTTAAATAGTATCTTTAAGGCTGATGACGAGAGGAGGGGCCCATCTCTGGGCGCTAATGACTAGTGATAGTCAGGCACTGGTTAGATGACCCATGTTACAGGAATGTTCCCTGGCTATGTGATACTGTCATCTGTCAGACGATCGTTGGCGCTGATTGTAGCCGGAGAGAATTTGTTTGGATGCTCCTGTCTTAGTGTATTAGTTCCATGCCTTCAGGAGACTTGCAGGCGTTGGATATGTGTTGCTGAAATTGTTGCTTGATTTTCATCGCATTATAGGAGGGATAAATCATGTTTTGGTGATGTCTATTGATGAACTATTATCAGTGACATCTTCTCGCAGTAGTGGATTACTATTACCTTGTGCTCATTGTGCTTTTGCTGGTCCATTCTCATACATTCCAGATTGAGTGAAATTTGTTCTAATGGTTGCTTGTAGTTAGGATGGAAAGATTTTGGATAAAAGTTATATTGTTTGAAAAGTGTTATGAACTGCAGAGCTCTTTCATTTTTTGAGACATTTTATGTCAGGGGAGGAGATTGATTCTTTTGGAATGTAGCTGCACAATGAATGCAAGATTGGGAACTCGTAGAATTTGTAATGGCAATGCATCATCTCTCTTGGCTAATGCAGGTAAAACTGTTTAGCAACCAGTCTTAAGATGCGACTGTCACCACATAACGACCCTAAATGAAGTTCATGCTATTTCAATTGCAACTGACTCTTCAAATGAATAGCTTATTGAAAGATGTGTTCATATACCAATCTCAAGGTTATCCTGGAGGAATGTAGAATGTGGGGGCAGTCTTCACTTCACCCATAGCAACCCAATGCTGACCTCATGACCTGTTGGAATGCTTGTATCGATGTCCAATGATCACAGTTGCAGGCCAGGGAGCATTGTTGATGTTTTTGTCCGAACGTTTTGTCGGTGCAATCCGTTCGTTAGTTAGTTAGGTCATCAACTCGTGGTATACACATTTTCAGCCAATCGACATTCCAACGTCCATTGGACGCCTGGAGGGGAGACCTCATTTGATCGCTCTCTCAACCGAAGGAAGCTCATCTGCAGCTGACTTCCATCAAAGCGATGATATTCACCCAAGCCTTCCGGCAGTTCTCGCCCAACAAGAAAAGTCTGTTTCATAACAACCCATCATTCGAGATGGTGCAGTACCCCCAGCGCCGCTCCAGCACCGAGGACCTGACAAAGGTGACCGCCGCCAAACCCCCCAGCGGCCGCACCAAGAAAAAAGTTATGCGGAGGACCAATACAGATCCGGGGCCTCTGTCCGCTGATATTCTGACCATTTTACTGGAACAGATACCTCAGATACCACAACTTGGCTCGCTTTCTAAAAAGTCGGATCATTCAGAATCGTCGACTTATCAGGCCCCTGCACCATTCCCAGTACCTGATTTTAAAGAATTAGTAACATCTGCAGCTACTTCTACAGTTCAAAGCTCTGTGGACACTACCACTCATCATTTAACAGAACCTGCCAAAGATTCATTTGCTCCATCACCAAAAAATAAATCGCAAGTGAAGAACGTGCAAAAGTCGACAAAGCAAGCAGGAAATATGCCTGGACCTATCACAGCTCACGCGACATCATTATCAACTCCGGCAGCTATGTCATCTTCTGTTTCAACATTACAATGCAACCCGGGCGCGTCTGTAACTCCACCCGTTTCCATACCGATGGGTTCATCCCCTAAGGCCTCTTATCATCGGCAGTTGTCCTCCTCACTTCCAGATCAGTGCGAAATGAGATTACGATCATCATCACAAGGGTCCTCACCTTCCAAACCCTTGTCTCAACACCTCGCCTTATCATTCAGTCAAACTACACCCTCACCGACAATGAGGACTTCTACTCCACCATCACATTCGCGGCTATCTCCAGCGTACGGACCCTCTGCAAACGCGTTGTCATGGCAACAGACTCCAAGCAAACCTCAAGTGATCATAGCATCTCAGTACTCCTCATCGATCCCCCAATCGTCATGGCAACAATCCCCGCCAGGTAGCTCATCTTCGTACTTTAGCACACCGCCTTCTGCATCGTGTCCATCATCGTCACTTTCATCATCATTTTTACCATCATCATGGTCATCACCGTCATCATCGTTCTCAACTCCCACAACTACTACATCATTATCTTTATCATCATCATCATCTTCTCATCCGGTCAAGACACCAAAGAAGTGGAAACCAGCTACATTCAAACCTCCTCCTAGAACTTCATCCATCAAGAAATATGGTATTTCATTTTTATTTTCATTTTCTTGCCTTGAAACTTGGATAAGGATCATTATAAATGTGTATTAATATTATTATTATTCAAATATCCTTGAGTTCAGGAGAAAAAAATGTAAACAAAACTCTCCGCAGTACTTTGTTAATGTATATTCTACTACATGTAGTCTGATACTGAATGTTTCCCTCCCCCCCAATCCAGTGGTCCAAAAATCCTCACATACATGTATTTTAAATGGATTATAATGTATTTTGATCAGTTTTTGCCTTGATTCTTGGTGCTACACATATTATTCATATGCCGTAAATAATGAAAAACAAGTCCTAACGAATAAGGCAAGGTCTTTCAAGTAATACTAAGTGCCTATATTTACAATGTATGTTCATCCAGGTGTAAATGCCTTTGTTTACTTCTGATATTATGTCAGGGTTCCTAGTAGTTGTTCCTAGAAGTATTCGAAATAGCTTTATTAGCATGTGCATCTGATTTTATAAGCATTAAGACTAAATTGAAAGCATCTAAGAATTTCTTGATAGTTTTCTTCTAATTTCACCAGTTGTTTACATATGGGCTATCAAAGTAAACAGCATTAAAGAGAAGCAGGACAAATTCTGCCTTCATTAAAGCAGAATCAACTCTCCTTAACGTCATCCATCGCATCCAATTTAAAACTCATTCCCCATGACATGACCAATATCCAGCTTTATTTCTCTCACTCTGCGCAAACTCGTGATCTAAAAATAGAGCTAGCTTTTGCGCGATGCATGCCTGATAGCCCATTCAGACTAGAGGAAAGTTACATGAAATTTGTATAGAGAAGCATTGTATAAAGAATCAATGTATAGCGAAAGGAGCATACACACTAAAAAAAAGTATCTTGTAAATAAACTTTGTATGAAGAAAGTAGTTTTGGGGAGGTCAACTGACACCTATACATGTGTATGTTTCATATCAGGTTACGTCATGGGCAGCGCTGAAGCACACAAAATTAGCTGACTGGTCATATTAGTGCACACACACAATAAGCCCCGCCCAGTTATACAGTTTTCGTACAATAGGATGTTGACACGACAAGGAGATCCTGATTCTTCATGGAGTTTTCATTCGAAACATTGCTCAAAAATCTGTTTAGCTATATGACATTCAGACTAGAAAAAATCAATTACTGACATGTATCATATACATATAGCTGTATGGTTTTTGTATCTAGCTATACATGTACAATGAAACTTGGTAGTCTGAATGGAGAGAGGGGGGGGGGGGGGGGTGTTAGTCTTTGATATCCACGGATGGCCATGATTCCGTTCAGCTGTGGCCGATATGGTCATTTTGCTATCGGGGAGGCTGTGTTTTTTCTTGTTATGGGTCATTGATACACTTCTTGTGGTCCTTGCCACCTACTGTTAGCTTGGTATTTGAAGGCATACCAAGAGGTGACAATGACTTATTGGTCATCTGGTGCATACTCCGGTGACATTGCTCTGGTCTTTATTTTGCTAAAGATGGGGTTAGGATTAGGGTTGTGATTGGGTGTTAGGTTAGGTTTAGGGTTAGGGTTAGGTATAGTCTTTGGTCCAGGGTTAAAGTTGGAAATTTGGCAAGCGTTCTGTAATGATGGCAAAGCATTTGTCGCTGGGGAGTTTGTTGTACAATGATAGAATTAGGTCGAAAATACAAACCAATGATTGTGAAAATGAATCCAGCCAAGACCAAGCATGAATATAAGATTCAGTGAAAAATTGTCTTCTCCTGGTTCAATTTTTTTTTTTTTTTTTGTCTCCTGCATTGCCCCTTACTTATTTCCGTTTTTGCATTGGGGGGTATCAAATTTATATACTTTTCCTATTTAGTGATTTCTGTTTCGTGGTGTACTACAATCTTTTGTTGTTTGTTAACATAGACTGCAATACAGCCAAGTTCTAGAAAATTTAGTTCCTGAAAACTAGCTTCTCGAGAACACAGAATCTGTGATGCAAAACATGGCTACTGCGTTCCTCTTGACCCACTTTCAAAACCTACTCCTTCAAATTCCAGCCAATTTGCAGTGGAATGATCATAACATTTCCAAGTCAACTACAAGGCCTCTGTAAGGTTTATCTTTATAGCATAGTCACAGAACGAATCGTGATTTGGGTTGTATCATATGACCAATTTGCCATGGAGTCAACTACATGTAAAAGGCCTGTGGAAGGTGTATTTTTATAGCGCATAGTCATAAAAATAATTGTAATTTGGTTTGTATCATATGACTTGTTCAAAACAAGTCTGGTGTTTTTAGTTGAGCCAAGTTTCTTTTGATAATCATTATGCAGATATGCATATTGTTGGATGGATACCCTATATCTTTGTAAAAAAATACTTTAAATGTAATGTAAACTCGCTTGCCCATATATAACTGTATTATGACCTTTCAAAAGATAATAGGAGGCTAAAGGAACAAAATTGATGTCTAAAAATTTCCTTCTTCTCCACTTTCCAGGTATTTTCATAAATATGTATGGTTTATTGTTATTGTTAACCAGGGGAGCGTTTCATGAAAGGATTTGTCGGATATTTTTTTCTGACAAGTGTTATAAGCTACTGAAATCCTTGCATCTGATTGGCTGAGAGCAAATTTGTCAGTAAAAATCACTGACAAAATGCTTGATGAAACGCTCCCCTGTTGACTACTGAATTCTCTTAAGGCCACCGCACACCTTACGATCGGTCTGCGATCTGATTTGTGAAATAAATCGCTATGGCGTTAAATATTGGCATTTTAACAAATGAAATCTATGTACCCTATTCAGGTTCTGAAAAGTAATTTGAATACTAAACATACGGTTTTGGTGAGCTGTCAGCTTTCTACAGGGAATAAGGGCAAGATTAGTTTCAAATCGTAGGCAGTCGTATGATTTTTGTGACGTCATTACGACTCGGAGCCGACTTGGGCCATTCCACCGAATAGAAAACTCGGCAAAGGCCGTTTTATCAATTTTTACTATCTGTATGACTATTCAGACCCTCAATCAAAAATATTTTTCGTTTTTAAATCATTTGTCAAATGATATTACATTTTCTTCTGAAATCGGATCGCAGACCGATCATAAGGTGTGTGGTGGCATTTATTCCCATAGGTTTAACACTGGAACCATATTTACAGTTTGTATACCTCTGCAGTGTAAATGCTAGTTGTAGATAAAATTGTTTGGGATGCTGTTATCAAAATCAGAAGGTACATTCTAGTTGTGAGATATATTGAATTGTGATAGTGCACCTGCCCTCATATCTCCTACCTTCATGTAAGGTGTTGGTATAATCTAAGTAGCAGGTGCCATGAGATAAAATCTATTTATATCCTTTTATATTTAAGCTATCATTTAATATAAATGTATACATTGTTTAAATCATCTGGATTGTAGGTTTCTCCACCATGAAAGTGTCGCTGATACTTCACTAAATCATCTGGATTGTTTTATACTCCCTAATTAGGCCTTTCAAATCAAATGAAATGGCCTAAGATAGAAATGTTGAAACAAAATAGGCCGACCTTTTTAATGACCAGTGAGAAATCAAGGCAAAGAGTTATCATTATCCTTGAAAAATAAAATTGTATTTGTTGAATGAAGTTACTGAATGTTAGATTTGATTGAATAAAAGAAAACATAGCAGCTAAATATTTTGTTTTATCACATTGTAAACGAAAACAATGGCCAGTTAACACTTTTCTTTTATCCCAAGTAGTAATAGGTGATTATGATAATGATCCTCAATAAATTACTATGATAATATTTTTTTAAAGATTCTTCATAGATATGAAATTAAAATTATTCACAATGTTGAATGTGAATTTCTCAAGACATCTAATCAGTCACTTTAAACAGTACCAGTATTTTTTTTTTCTTTCGTGAACCTGATCGGGAAGAAATCCATTCCAGTGTATCCCTTTCAGTTTAGATGTCCAATGAAAGAACAACTCTTAGATGCACCTGTTTCTGGTATTGTAAATATGTTTTGATTGCTCATCGGTCAGTTCTCTTGTACACTCTTCATTAAGGTGACCTAGAAATCAAGTGTGTAGACATTCCCAAAGCAAGTTTTGTGTAACTGTTTGTAATATTATTAGGAAAATGCCTTTGTACTAGAAAAAAAAAACCCTAGTCAATGCTTTAATAATATTCAAGGGAACTATGAGGGTTAACATCATACATGTAATTATGTACTGATTGGGGGGGGGGGGGGGGAGAAGATGACGGAGAAAAGGACAATGATTTAGATATTCCCAAAGCCAATTTCATATGAATATTTATAATGTTAATTAGAATATGTGCTTTTTCAGAAGAAATTAATGATTTATTTTAAAAGTCCCAATTCCATCTCATCAAGCTTGGTATTATGACGTGAATTCAGGAAGAATTCGTCCCCTGTTATTAGTATGGTGATGATGTGTATCATCCAGTTGGTACATGTATTTAGCTGAGAAGAAGAAAGATGAACCGTCCTCATTAGCCCTCGTTTTAAAGTAGCCAGAAAATTCAGATCTTTGGAAATTACCCCGATCAAAGCCAGCTCAAAGTAATTCCCTGTGAAGATGCCAAAAGCAGGCTATTTTGCTGTTGCACTTGGGATTTTGGCTTGAGCTATAAACCCAAGCAAACCAAGACTCGTTCACGAAATATTCCGCTCTTTGGTCAATTACAGTGGAACCTCATTAAAACTAGAACACTGTAACTCTCGTTATAACCAAGGTAAATTTTCTGGTCCCACTTCTTTGTATTCTGTTGTTTGTTAGCCCTGATATAACAAGGTTTCGATATAAAGAGGTAATTTCCCTGGTCCCAAGGAGTTTGTTATAACGAGGTTCCACTTTAGCAGGCTAGTTTGCTGGGGAAGGCACCCTCACGCTACATGTATGATATGCGCTTTATAAGCAAGGATAGTTCCTCGAGTAAGCAGGGATTGCTTGACTGGGGCTGAAAGATCTTCAAACGAGCTGACTTTTTTTTTTTTTTTTTTTTTGTCTGTAGTCCATCTAGGGTCAGTCTTATTGTGGTGTCTGAGGTATCAGACATATTTCTCAAGCAGCACTGATCAGTATGATCTCAAGCTCAATAGTCAATCCTATATAGCCAGTAGTGAACCTAGAAAAGTTCTTTCTGTTGAAGTTTTTACTTTAATTTTGTGATGCCATGTGATTTCCGAACAGCTTCAGCTTTGCCAAAAAATTAACTTTGGGCAGTTCGCAATATTTGCATATTAAAATTCAATATGTCATTCATCTTATGCAATACAACAAAGTTTATATCAGGGAATTGTATTGTATCACAGGTTTCATTGCACAATATTAACAACACTGTTAGGGTTAGGTGCAGCATGAGTTGTCTTACACTTTTCAATATGCCTGTCTCCACGTGGCCATTTGGATTTATGCAAATTAATGCAAAATGCTCAGAAATTCTTTTTTGGCAACTAAGCTGAAATTGTTCAGGGATCACGTGGGATCGCAAATCAAAAAATAGATCAATTCAAGAGAAAGAACTTTTCTAGGTTCATAAAATGTCAGGTCGACTGCAAGCTTGTTCAGGCTCATGGGGATGGGTCTTCTGAAGACTAGAGAGAGAATCTGATGTAATGGACCATAGAGAATGAGTTATTAATGACCTGGTGAAGACAGATGGGTACTGCCACCTCCCTTTCATGTAATATTTGTCAATTTTCTCTGGAAAATGTCAAAGATGATTATTTTGCCACATTTGTGATGATTGGTTAGTTTCTTGCTGGCCTTTCAAGGCATTATATCCCCATCTCTTTTTGCATTTTAGTAAGTATCTTCTACACAATAATTGAGTTTTTCCATGTATAGTATACACGTGCATACACTAGGAAGATCTCCTTTCCATTTTTGCACACTTTCAGTGTATACAGATATTAAGTTTAAAGAAAAGTCTAGACTAGCAGTTGATTTTTCTCCCTTTCAACCAAAGAAAGTACGTAAAAAAAGGAAATTTTTAACAGCTTTTCATTTTTTAGGATATGCATTTACTTTTAATATAATCCAATTGTGAGAATTTATTCAAATTATTTTGAAATGGTAGTATTTAAATTTTTATTTTGTTTAGCCATACATGGAGTATTCTGTAAGCTGACAGGTGTTTTTCATTTCATGTTGATCTGAAAAACATTCCAAAATAGGATAACAGCTTGAAATTTTAATGTATGTTATATTTTCTTTTTCCTACATGTACATGTATGTACATGTAGGTATACATTAGCTCTTGATTTATGCTTTACATGGAGATGGCAATTGTAATAGTTCAGTGGCGGTAACTGAAAAGTGTGAGCAAAACTTTGTACTTCACATTGACTCTTCAGTCTTTAAGGCATTTCTTTTTCATCTCTAGGGGGCATTTCGGTATATGATTCTCTTCTTTTATTTTTAAAGAAAGAAGATGGGTTTAAATTTGTTATTGCTTTATCTGCCTTTGAGCAATGTTTAGGCCTCAGTCAGTGTATATGGCTCTCTGTGCTAGTGTTTGGCATTTGGAAGTGTTCAGTAATGAAATCAGAAAAAGGGAGAAAGAGGGAGAGAGAGAGAGAGATGTAATTAGACCTCTTTTGTAATTAGACCTCTCGTGTAGGCAGTGATACTCGGGGTGATGAGAGAAAACATATGGTATTGAAGGTCATTGGTATATCTGTCCCATCTCTTTCACCCCCTCCCCCCCCCCCCCCCCCCCCCCGCCCATCTCTTGCTCTCTCTTTCTAGCTCCCTCTCTGCATCCCTGATCTCTGTCTGTCTGTCTCTCTCTTCCCTCTTTCCCTCCTTCGCTCTTTTTCTCCCTCTCACTCTCTTTTATCTTCTCTCTTTCTCATCTCATGGTCTTTCTATTTCTCTTCCTTTCCCCCTCTCCCTCTCTCTCTCTCTCCTTATCTTCTGCTTTCTCTCTCTGACCCATTTTATCTCTCTCTCTCTCTCTCACTCATCTCTCATTTCTCTCCCTCACTCATCTCTCATTTCTCTCCCCCCCCCCCTTGTCTCTCTCCCTCCCTTCTTTTCTCTCTCCCTTGTCTCTCTCCCTCCCTCCTTTTTTCTCTCCTTCCCAACCTCCTTCCAGCCCTCCCCCCCTTTTTCCTGACTTTCCGTGAAGCTTTAAAGAAAAGGTTCAGTTCGAGAAAGGCAAAATATCTACTGATGTGATGACATTTTTTCTGTGCTTCCAAAGTGAGTCCCCTGTGTTTGTAAGAAACACAGTTGGTAGATTATGTCAGAAGTTTGTTAATGATCTTTAGGAGATGTACACATGTGAGTGCAAGCATTTTTATTTTTTTTGAAATAGAATTTAATTTCTATTAAAATACATTTTTGACTCATCTCTTCCATTAAATTGTGATTATTTTTGTAACCCCCAAGTAAAAAATAATAGAATAGATCAAGATATATTGTATTTCTTTTGGACACCTCCATAATGCAAAGCTCAACATATGTTCTGATATATATTTTTCTGTCTATCTATCATATTTTCCTATCAACATTTTTTTCCTGTTCTGTTATTTGATCGCAGATATGTTCAGTTTGCTCTTCCTTTTTATTCCAGTTTTAACGTGGAGAGTATGAGCATTTTGTTAATGCAACTTCATAATTCTTTATTGTTTGATGTTTGTGAGTGTTTTTTGATTTTATTTGTTGTGTTATCAATCATTATTTTTCATTGTGTTTCGTCTTTCTGTTTTTCAAAAAGAAGCTAATTTTCTCTCTTATCTACAGGTCACAATGCAAGCTTCACAGGTCAAACGTGCCTTCTGATACATGTACACTGTAGATACTACTTTGATGATTGTAATTTTATATTTACTAATATTTGTTTTCTTATTTTTGTCACTTAGCCTCTGCTACCACCAAGCCTGTTGCTCAAGACAGCCGCTATGATTACATGAGTCAGTTCCCGTCTACCGACGTAAGTTTTGATAATTCTTGATTTTTAGTGAAGTATCAGCGATACTTTTCATGGTGGAGAAACTGAATTGTAGGTATAGTTTTCCACAGAACTCTTAGCGGAGCTCACCAGCCCTTTTCAGGGCTCTTATTCCATTATAGATTACATGGTGTTACCCTGAAAACTAAACCTACAATTCTTGATTTGTAGATCATTGAAGTCTCTCAGTCTTATATCCAATTAGTCGAAAGGTTGTGTTAGCCCTTTCAGGACAGAAAAGGGCTAAATTGATCACATTTTGTTCTTCAAAATGGCAACAATAATATATTTTTATTTTGGTGCTACATGGTTCTAATAAGATGTAATGTCTTTGAAAACAGTATACATGGTCAGTTACTTTGTCAAAAAGTTTTAAAAATGCCAAGTTTGATAAAAAAACAACGATTTTGAACCTAACAATGTGTTGCCAATTTAAGGATTTTAAAGCTTATTCTCATTCTTCAAATTCCTGGCATCAAACGCAATATGGCTACATAACAAAAATGAATACAGTGTGTGCAAAAAATTTTGCTCTTTCTGCTCATGCATCTGGTATAATTTTTAGAGCTTCGAATCAAAAGTTATTGAGCCGAACCACAAAATGTGGTCAATTGTCTCGAAAGGGTTAAGACTTAAGAGTACTAAACTGCAAAGATTCAAACTTCCAGGCTGAAATTCACCAAGGAGGTTCAAGTATCTTTAATAAATTAAAGGTTAAACCCCTGTAAGCATAGTCTGCTTATCTCCTTATGTCCAATGGACAGGCAATATAGTATTATTTTTATCCATGTTGGAGGTTCAAGCCATGCTTTAGACCATGCTTTAAATTTAAAGCCCCTTAATGGTTTCTAGCCACTGGGTTAATACATGCTCAAAAAGATGCTTAAAAGTTTAGTGAAGTGCTGAAAATGCATTCCAATGATACTTATTGCCCCTATGATTAGTCATATGTTTTTGAAAGTTTTTATAATTGCTGACTGTGCATAAATGTATTCTTACATTTTGGGATACACAGGTCACGTATAGGAAAATATCAAGCAAACTATAGAAGGTTGTAAATTAGTATAGTGACCGGAGTATTTCTCTTTCTTTTGTCATTTGCTTGTTTGTTTGTTTTTAGTTTGGCAAACATAAGATTAAAATGGGGCAAGAAAATCACCATCATTATCTGGAAATTCAATTATTCAAGACAATTTTTTTTTACTCTCCATTTTCTTGATTTGCTTGCTATCCATAACACCTCAGACTGATTGTACTTTCTGTCATATTGAATGCTGTGAAGGTATTTTATAACCTTGCATGATTCTTTGAAATAATGAAAGATTCTTCGTTATTAATCGGTTATCATATTTGGGACACTTTCACATTCTTCTTGTGGCCTTTACAGAGGCAGATCAGTGAGAAGAAACCTCGTCAAGTCCGAGAGCCTGATGCCTCCTACAACAAGAGCCTTCCAGAGTACCTTCCCATCAAGTCACCATCCATCTCCGATGATCGCTTCGATGACTTCGATTTCAGTCCCCCCGTCACGGTCCCGGCCGCCAAACAGGAGGTACTGCCCAAAGTTGAACGTTCTCCCTCTCTCGAATACAAGGTGGGGATTTCAAAAATATTTAGGCACGGGCATGGAACGTGGACGACCGCAAGAAAGCTCGTTGTCGATCCCGCTAGCACGGACCTGCAGTGTTGGTGGTGGTTTTCACTTCAAGCAAAAAAAAATAATTGCATTCAGCCTGCTCAAAATGCTTTGAATAAGCAAGATAAATGTGTGCTGAGAAGCAGAAGGGCATTACATCTACATACAAATATTGAGTTATTTAACTCCCTTCTGACTCTCAGCAAACGTTAAGAGAGTGAAGTCTTATTTTTCTTTTATTTTGCCACTTTTCTTTTCTGTTTTTCTTTTGAGTTTGCACGAACCTTTGGGGATAGTAGAAATACAAGAAAGTTATTTGAAAAAAAAAATAGGGACATATTTATGGTTTCTAAAAAAATTGAGGTTGAATTCAGTCTTTTTTACCCTCCTCATTTAGATAGATAGCTGGGTAGGAGGATAGACAGATAGAAAGATAGAATATGACACAGCAGTAGAGATAGCAAAAAATATTTAGACATTAAATCAAGATAGATAGAAAGAATGAGATAGAAAGAGAAACATGTAGAATGAGACAGACAGAGATAGTAAAATATACATTGTAGCTATAAATACATAGAGAAAGTTAGATATACATTTAGTTAAAGATGGATGAAGCCTACATAAAGAGATAGATAGATAGATGTATAAAGATAAGAATAGGTAGAGCTTCATAAAGAGGTGGACTGATGAATCATATGGGAGATGAGAGGCCTCATTATTTATAATGTAAATGTCCACGAGAGGAATAATGTTTGTACAAAAAAAAGCAAATATATTCTGCAAGTTACCACAAACCCCTCACTTGATACCTACATGTACCTTCCCGCTTACATTTGATATGAGTAACTCATTTCCCCCTATTCAAAATGATCATTTTTAACACTGAAACAAAGAGTGTGCAAATTTTAGCATGATTTTGATGTGAATTTCCCATTAACTCTTGCTGTGCCAGAGTATTTTGTTCAAAACCGTTGTTTACTTAAAGGCATTGATTAACTTTGCCCAGGATTGAAAAAAAAAAATCACTGTTCCAGCTAATGCTGTAATCATAATTGCAAACCTTTAGCTCAGACAGGAATCGCCTGAGTTTTATAAGCTGATCGGTCGTTTATATATCAAGATATTTACGATTGAACATTGATGTCGGGATAGAGTACCACCGAACCCTAAAGAACTCTTACGGTTGGCATACCGCGCTCTATCACAGAATACCGTACGGGCTGGAAACCCGCTCTGAAATCGCCAAGCGCTGGTGCTTGGTTTTTGTGACTGCAGCGCAGCGAAGAAGCCGAGCGACTTGCGCTAGCGATTGATCGCGATTTTCTCTTTTTTAGGATAGTAAACGGGTTCCATTTTCTCTCATACTTTCACATATCCTTAATTATCTACTATCAGTACATCCGACCACCTATCTGTTACAGTATGCTATTATATCCTATAATTGCCCATAACCGAACATAAAATTATTTCACAAATAGCCTACCATACACCGCCTCCGTCCCCCGGGTTGCCGTATGAAACCCGTCACCCGCCATGACACTTCCTCCTTCCTGTTCGCACCCTATACGAACAAGACGTTTTTTGTGATTGCTCCCTAAATCCGTCGCCATCCGACGCAGATTACCAACAATCAGGCCAGTTCTTTCCATTTTCTATTCTTTTGATTGTTGTTTTAGGCTAGCAATTCGTTTTAGATACTTTGTATCGGCGGAAAAGGGGAAAATCAGGCTTTTGTTTCGGCTTTGTGCCGACTTCGTTTGAGTTGCGTTGCTTCACACACACTGTGTGTTGTATGCACCGCGGCTTCGGAGCGTGGCTTGTGCTGGCTCGATTCTCCCCTGTTCTGCTTTGCCTACCATTGTACGGCCTTCTGGTCGCTTTTGTTTAGATTTTTCTCCTCTCGTTGGACATTTAGTAGTCCCGGGAGTTAGTTTTTTAGTGTTTTCCACCGTTTGGTTGAAATTGGAAACTTTGAGAAAAATTTTTTGTATGGCAGGCCAAATGCCGCCAGGTTTGATTTTCGCCTATGGCAAGCCGCCCGGTCCAAAATGCACATCATTTATGTAGACATGGGTTTCTGGGCTTTTTTGGTACATGTTTTAATTTCATGTTCTTTCCTAGGCGTTCGTAGCGCTCTGCCGTCAATGTAGATCTATCTTGTTGGCACAGCGCTCTTTAATTCCCGCCCCTTGTCTTGTACACAAATTTCTTTTTTGTTTACAATTGACTTGGTAATACATATTTTTTGTTTATATATATGTTCTGTGTCTAACTGAGTCCTTTCCCCTTACAGGTATGACTCTTAGATGTCAGGTCTGCCGCCGGGGATTGCCGGACTGGGACGTGCACGCGTGTTGTCCTCTGCACAGGCGATGCACCCGTCCCGATCCCTGTGCGGTATGCTCCGTTTGGTCTGAGCCTACTTGGGCTCAGCTAGAGGCTTGGCTAACTTCCCACCCCCCGATCCAGAGGGCTCCTAAAGCCCTGGTCCCTTCCGCGGCCGCCAGGCCGCCGGATTTAGGGCTTCCCGCCCGGGATCCCCCTGTAGAGGGAGAGCCTTTACCGGCGCTTGCGCCGGAGGGTAGAGGGTCCGGCCCAGCCGACCCTCCCCTTGAGCTTCTCGCCTCCGGGGGCAGCGAGTCGGAGGAGGAGGAGTGCAGGCCATGGCGCCATGACCGGAGCTCTACCACCCGCTCTCCCCCCGGTCCTATCCAACTGACCCAGGGGTTAGAGAGCGCCGGGGAGCCGCTCCGAGCGTCCTCGCTCGTGAGAGCCGCCCCCGCCCCGGCCGCTCGCAGCACTGACCGCCTGGTCACTCCTGCTGCTAGAGCGGCTCCTAGCCATGGCCCTGTCCGCTCCCCCCCCGGCCCGACCGGGCTGCCCGTGGGGTATGAGAGCGGGGGAGTAGCGGCTGCTACTTCTCAGCCGACTACCTCCCAGGTCTCCAGGGTTTTGAGCACCCGGACCTCTCGTAGGCCGGTAGCTACCACCCTTGGAGCTCTCCCCGCCCCGCCTAGCCAGGCGGCGCCGGTCGAGGCTCCCGCCTGGGACTGGCAGCTCTACGAGGCTTCCTCCACCGGCACTCCGCCGGCGGGACAGCCCCAGGGCTCGCCCCGGGCGACTCTTAAGAGGAAGAAGAAGTCCAGGAAGCGGTCCGCTTCTGCCCCATCGACTTCTCCCTCGGCAAAGAGGACTAAGAAGACGGGTAAGAAGAAGAAGAAGGTGGGCAAATCTCAGCCTAGCGAAGCCGAGCTCTTCGCTATGATGAGCCGGTTGGCTGAGAACCGCGGCTGGGCGTTTACAGGCCAGTCGGCTGACTTGCCTGCAGCCGCTACTGCCCCCTCCTTACCCGCTACTGCGCCGGAAGGGCCGCTCCCCCGCCAGCGGGCGGGCGCGAGCCGCGCCCCGGCGGCGCTGGGTGCTCCGCCCGGGGAAGAGACTTTCCCTGCGCGGGCGGATGGTCGCCCGGTGCCTTTGTTTGACCAGACTACGGCCGCCGGTGGCCTAGCCTCGTCTGCAGGCACAGCCCTTACGGATGAGTTCCCCCTGCTCCAGGCGGGTACTGCATCCCAGCCTCGGCTCCCCCGCCCTTCCCCGGGCCTGGTGACCCGAGCTCCGGCGGGTTATAGCGTGCCGCCAGCGGAGGTTCCCCTCCCGCTACCGACGCCTACCCCGCCCATGCCTCTCCTCTCTGAGCTGTATGAGTCTCCTACAGCGACCGAGTCCGAACCCTCTACTTCTGGGTGGGATTCGATGTCGGCCTCCTCAGCGGCGCCGTCCCTTACAGGGACTGAAGCCCCGCCTGGGTTGAGGCATCTCAGTGAGGAGGCGGAGGCCTTACTTCTTCGATACCTCGAAGAATTCTATACGGTTCGCCCGGACCCGGCGGAACAACAACCCCCGGCGTCCCGGCTGTTCCGAGGGGGAGCCGGGGCTCAGCCCGGTATCCCCCTCACGGCAGACTTCAAGGAGGAGTACGGGCGTATCGCCCGGGAGCCGCCCCCTAAGAGGGGCCTCGCCGGCCTGCGTCGGGCTTTTGCTTTTCAGCCCGCGGACATGGCCCGCTACCTCGAGCCCGAGACCCTCTCCCCGGAGCTCCTAGCTCTCGGGGATTATGTAGGCAGGGCCAATCCTCTCCGCCGTCGCGCCTTTCTTGAAGAAGATATGCGGTGGACGCACTTGTCGGTCCTAGCAAGGTCCTCGATGCGTCTAGCGGCTTATGCCGGGGCCTTAACGAACCTGGCTGTACAGGCGGATGACCTCCGGGTCTCCCCCGAGGACCGCCAGCTCTTGGACTCGCTCCTCATGTCCATCTCGGAGCATCTATGGAAGCAGTCCACGCGTACCGCACTCTTCACTACTCGCCGACGCCGGGACCTGGCCCTCGAGGCCCTCGGGTTCCCGGTGAGGCAAAGGACGCAGCTCACGAGTGGGATGCCATTCGAAGGGCCGTTCCTTTTCTCTGGCCAGTTCGCGCCCCGCATCAAGGAGGCGCTAACCCGTTGCCAGCAGGCGCGAGAGTTAGCAGGTCAGCTGATATCAGTTCAGGCTCGACCTAACCGTCCCCGGGGATCGCCCCGCCGGCCACAGGCGTCGGCCCCCCAGCGTGTGACGGTGACTATGCCTCCCCCACAGACGACCCGCCGGGCCACAAACCGGGGGCGCCGTAACCGCAGGGGTAGAGGCAAGCAGCGGGGGTCTACCCGCCCGGCCGACAAGGGCCGCGGCGGCTTTTGACTCCTTGCCCCGAGCGCTTCAGGGCCCCCCCTCCGGGGTGGGCGGCCGCCTTCAGGCCTTCCAGCTGGCCTGGGCGGCCATAACGGACGACGCCTTCGTTCTCTCCGTTGTCGGCGGTGGCTTCTCCGTCGAGTTAGCCACCCCCCTGCCCGGAGGCGTCGTCCGTCTTCCATCCCCTCGCATGTCTCCGCTTCTGCGTCGAGCCATGGCGGCCGAGATCGCCGCCTTGCTTGCGAAGGGGGCGGTGGAAAGGACCCGCGATCATCCGCGGTTATGCCTTTCCCCCATATTCCTTGTCCCCAAGCGCTCGGGGAAGTTCCGCTTGATTCTAAATCTCAAGAGAATCAACCGACACATCAATACGGAGCACTTCCGTATGGAGACCCTGGCTTCCATACTCCCGTGCCTCAAGCCAGGCGATTGGGCAGTATCTATAGATCTGAAGGATGCCTATCATCACGTCCCCATCGCCCCAGCCTCCAGAGATCTGCTGGGCTTCGCGTTCGGGGGAAAACGTGTACCGCTTCCGCGCCCTACCCTTCGGCCTGAAGCCCGCACCACGCCTATTCACCAGGCTTGTATCGTGCGTGGCGGCCTTCCTCCGGCAGCAAGGCCTGCGGGTCTTTTGCTACCTGGACGACTGGCTGCTGGTAGCCAGCTCCCAGGTCCTGCTCTCCCGCCAGTTGGCTTTTTTGTTGAGAACAGTGCAAGACCTGGGGTTCCTCGTAAACTGGGAGAAGTCGGAGCTCGTGCCCACGCAGTGCCCGACCTTCCTGGGTGCGGTGATCGATATCCCCCGGCAACTGGCACGTCCCAGCCCGGAGCGGGTATCGACGATTACGGGCGCCGCCCGCCGTCTTCGGCTAAGGCGGCGGGTGCCAGCCAGGACCTGGCTTCAGTTCCTAGGGTTCCTGGCGAGCTTGGTCGATGTGCTGCCGGACTGCCGGCTGCACATGCGCCCGCTACAGATCCATCTTCTCAAGCACTACCGCCCGTCACGGGACCCCCTGACGAGGCCTGTGCCGCTACCTCCGGCCGCCCGCCTTCTCCTCTGGCGGTGGGGCCGCCCGGAGTTTCTGATCAGGGGCAACCCCCTGCAGCCCCCGCAGCCCTCCATCACAGTGACCACCGATGCCTCCCACATGGGATGGGGCGGACACTGTCAGGGCCTGCATGCATATGGGGACTGGTGCCTCTCGGCCACCCTCCCACATATCAATGTGCTGGAGTTTCAGGCTGTTGCCTTGTCACTCCTCCACTTTCTGCCGCTGATCCGCGGCCGGGCTGTGTTGATACGCACGGACAACATCACCGTTGCAGCATATATCAACAAACAGGGGGGCACCCATTCCACGCGCCTGAACGCCCTAGCGGCGGAGCTGTGGAGGTGGTGCCGACGCATGGGGGTCTTCCCCGTTGCGTCGTACATTCCGGGCCGGGACAATCTGATCGCAGACTTCTTGTCCCGGGGCCGGGTTCTCCCCTCGGAGTGGACGCTCCACCCGCAGGTCATGCATCTGCTGGTGCGCCAGCTTCCCCCACTAGATGTGGATCTGTTTGCCTCGGAGTTGAACGCACGGCTGCCGATGTACTGCACGAGGGTGCAGGACCCGGCAGCCTGGCGGATGGACGCCTTCTCCTTCCCGTGGAAGGGATTCCGGGGTTATGCGTTTCCGCCATTCGCCCTCATTCCCCGCGTTCTGCGGAAGGTGAGGCAGGACCAAGCAACTCTCCTCCTCATAGCCCCGTGGTGGCCCAAGAGGACGTGGTTCCTCGAGTTGACGGGCCTACTGGTGGGGAATCCGAGGCTCCTTCCCGCTCGTCCGGACCTGATCTCCCAGCCAGTGTCGGGGACTCTGCACCCCCGACCGGCCACGCTCCACCTGACTGCCTGGCCATTGTCAGGGAATCTGGAGCTCAGGCGGGCCTTTCAGAGCGGGCTGCGACCTTCGTCGCTCGCAGCCGACGGGAGTCCACCCGGGAATCTTATAATTCCCGTTTGGCTGGATACTTTAGCTGGTGCGAATCACACGGGGTGGATCCCCGTTCTGCACCTCTAAGGGATGTCGCAGACTTTCTGATTTCCCTTTTCGATAAGGGCCTGACTGTCTCGACCATCCGTGGCTACCGTTCGGCAATTGCCGTTATCCACGCTGGGTTCGCGGATGGGGCCAGTGTCTCTACTGCCCCCTCCCTGACCGGCCTGGTCCGCGCTTTTTTCCTGGAGCGCCCCCCGACTAGGAGATTGCTCCCGTCGTGGAGTCTCCCTCGGGTGCTGGAGGCCCTTGCCAGGGCGCCTTTTGAGCCCCTCGCTGAGGCCTCGCTTAGAGATGTAACCATTAAAGCGGTCTTCCTCTTGGCGATTGCCTCCGGCCAGCGTCGCAGTGCCTTGCACGCACTGTCGGCGGCGCCGGGGCATGTCCGTTGGGAACGCGCGGGGGTGCGCCTCATTCCCAACCCGTCCTATGTGGCGAAGAACCAGACTGCCAGCTCCCAACCGGTTGAGATTTTTATCCAACCGCTGTCCACCCTCTCGTCGGTGACGGAGGATAAAGTCTGGTGTCCGGTGCGCGCTCTCAAGTATTATTGGGCGCGCACTAAGGAACGCCGTTCTGGTGATCAGCTTTTCGTGATTACGAAAGAGCCTTTTTCACCGGCTTCGAGAGATACTATCTCGAAGTGGATCGTTGCCGCCATTCGTGCGGCCGGCCCCGATGCTCTCTCGCCTGGCGTGTCGCCCCGTGCACACGATGCCAGGGGGATCAGCGCATCTTGGGCTCTGTTCAACGGCGTGTCCGTAGAGGAGATTCAGAAGGCAGCTTATTGGCGCTCCCCGAATTCCTTCATCTCCTTTTATCTCCGGGACATCCCCGCCGCAGTACCCTCGTTTTCTCGAGCAGCGCTACTGTCGGCCTCTCAGTCCCGCTAATACACCGCTCCTTCACCGCTAGACGCAGCCAAGCCTCCCGCTGAGTCCGTGTCGGTCTAGCATACTGTAACAGATAGGTGGTCGGATGTACTGATAGTAGATCATGAGGATCAGGAGTGATCCTCTTATCTACGAGGTACATACGACCACCTATCTGTGTCCCCCCCTCCTACCCCTCGCCTCGCAGTTGCGACATGTCTGCGTGTCCTGGTTGCGGGTGCTCTCTTGGTGTGTGGTTTCGGAGGAAGTGTCATGGCGGGTGACGGGTTTCATACGGCAACCCGGGGGACGGAGGCGGTGTATGGTAGGCTATTTGTGAAATAATTTTATGTTCGGTTATGGGCAATTATAGGATATAATAGCATACTGTAACAGATAGGTGGTCGTATGTACCTCGTAGATAAGAGGATCACTCCTGGTTCTCATGATATATGTAGTTAAGGGACTGCACACAATTCACTGGCATTTGAGCTGATTTTACAATTTTTCACAAAGTTAATCAATCACTTTAAAACCATTTGCAGTGTTTCCATGCCTTTCATACTTATCTGGGTTATGTTTTAATTTCATTGCTCTTTCACGTTTGCAAGTAATGCAATCTAGGGTTAGGGTTAGTAGTTGGTACCAATCAGAATAGTATTTGAGCCTCCTGTTCAGCAAGAGTTACGAAAAGCTTGTGCCTTTTGCGATTTTCTTGAACAAAAGTGTTTTGCTGTGAACTGCACAAGAAAATTTAAAATGAAAAGTTTCAAACTTGGTCCAGGGTGTTATGGCTTGTAAAATGACCAAGAAAACACAACTATTGAGTGTAGTTTTTCTAAAATTGTTTACATTTTTAAGATGATTAGGACTAGTTTCACGCAATGTGCATTTCTCAACGGAAAATATAAATGGAACTGTTGGAGAAACAAATTAGACTAATCCCAATTTGAAACGCTACACAATGATTGTTTTGTTTGGCAATTATCCTATATGTTATTCTAAGAATTTAAACTACATTATATTTACATTATGAACAATTTGACCACATTGGAATACAATCAAAAGTGATTAATAGTACATTTAAGATAATTCCTCTTACGGCTGTCTTGATGTACATGTAGTCCATGATAGTTTTCATGGAGCGATGAACTTTTGTTAGAATGAAAATAGATTAAACTCTGCTAACACTGTAATAAGTAGGTAACAGAAATGTGTGTGATTAGCTAGAACAGGTGGATAAACTGAGAGATAGATGTATTATCAACGTAGGTGATCCCTGTAAGCAGTATATAGTGGTCAGGTATGAAGAAGAAAAGCAATGAAGTGAAAAAGGGAAGTTCAATAAGGCACAGTAGTAAAAGCAGTGGTGGTCCTGAAACTGACAAGCCTGAATTTACATAAAATGTGATATGATTTTCAATTACCTTATTTATCAGATAGGGTGTGAATCTATGGATTTTTCTTAGTAATTAGGTAAAATACATTGTACGTGTAAATCCAGCTGGTAACATTAACATCAAGAAACTATTCTTAAGAGTGTTCAATGAAAAAGCCTAAACTGGCCATTAATTTTATACACATCATACATATGCCTATGGCAGCAGGAGGGCTGAAGAAGACCAAATTAGTATTGAAAGGTTTTTATGCAGTTACAGGTCAAGTCAGGTCTGTTATGTAGTTTGAATTACTCCCAAGAAAATATGTTCAGTGTTCATTTCTCTCTAGGTACATGTATTTGCTATTCAATGTAATTCTAGTAATATTTTATCGCCAAAGTACAGAAAAGATCGAAAGACCTACATGTAGTATACATTTACATGCCGATGGAGGAGCCCTTTAAGTTCTAGCCATTGCCATGTCCATAAATTGATGAGGATGAGCTAGGCGAGGCGATCAGTTCATTGTGATAGATGGACTGATGTTTGATAACAGGTGAACTAAGCGAGGTCTGCCAGACCCACACAACATCAATGACATACCTGGTACTCTTATCTTCACA
Source organism: Heliocidaris tuberculata (assembly GCA_025618425.1). Lineage (NCBI taxonomy): Eukaryota > Metazoa > Echinodermata > Echinoidea > Camarodonta > Echinometridae > Heliocidaris > Heliocidaris tuberculata. The sequence continues at coordinate 26,113,199 of CM046851.1, read as the reverse complement.
ACATGTATCCTTACATGTTTGTATGGAAAGTACATGCTGTGCTTTGCTGTGCCGTAGGCTTTTCCATTGAGTGCTGTGGCTTTGGAAGTGTTTTACAGTTTGTTTCTGAAGTTTTAACCCATATTCTGTCTGTGGAGTTGTTATGTCAGGCCTGCCTCTGACAAACTAAGAGTCAACTGTCATTATTGATACATAACTACCTAGTAGTGAATTCAATATGTACATGTACTAAACAGACAGTGATCCCATGTTTGTCAGTAGAACATTCTAACAAGATATATCATTAAAGTATTGCCTTAAAGAATTAAAATCAAATTTAAACAATTTCTCTTTAAATAATCATGTACATGCATATGTACATGTAGCAAAGAAAGCATAATATCTACTTTGAAGGGTCCTTTATTCCCATTTTGGAATCATGGAGCTGAAGTGACACTGAACATGTATTTTGGTTTCTTATTCCCTTATTAGGGGGCACATGTGCATGCAATTGTTTACTGTCTCAGGTAGTTCAAAATACTATCATTACGGTAATTGATGAACAACTGAGGTACTCTGTTAACCTACCCACTGGTCATCTCTACACACGATCCCAAGTTATTTCCTTGTTATTGTTGACGGTGTATAGCGAGATCCTCTGAAATGAGTCTTGCAAAAGGTCACAGTGATCACTGACCATTAGGCTTGGATTGGCACTAAAAGGTCATGCCATTGGCCTGAGAATTACAGAGGAGAGACAGGGGATAATACGTTCATGTATTACACTTCATCTATACATTGTTCAGTGACCCACTCCTAAATGACTGTTAACACTTTTACCTAGACTAAACTGCGTAGGTTGTATCTGACCTCAGAACACTGTCTGTAGGCTGGGGCCCCTATTTGATACAACTTTTAACCCTTTCGAGACAATTGACCACATTTTGTGGTTTGGCTCAATAACTTTTGATTCAGAGCCCTGAAAAATATACTAGATACATGAGTAGAAAGAGCAAAAATTTCTGCACATACTGTGTCCATTTTTGTTACATGACAATATTGTGTTTGATCCCAGGAATTTTAAAAAGGAGAATAAGATTTAAAATCCTTAAATTGGCAACACATTGAGAGGCTCAAAATCTTGTTTTTTATCAAAATTGGCAACTTTTTCAACTTTTCGCCAATTCTTTTAACCATGTATATTGTTTTCAAAGACATTACCCCTTATTACAATCTTGTAGTACTAAAAGAAAAATATTATTGTTGCCAATTTGAAGAACAAAATGTGATCAATTTAGCCCTGAAATAATTCCTGTCCTGAAAGGGTTAATAGAGTTAGTTGTCCGATTTGTGCTCCAGCAGTAATCGTTCATGTACATGTACATGTACACTTCATCTTTACATTGTGGGTGACACAGTTCTATATTACTGTTAACACTTTTACCTGGACTAAACTGCGTAGGTTGTATTTGACCTTGGAACACTGTCTGTAGGCTGGGGCCCCCTGTTCGGTAGAACTTTAAATTGAACCTGTTGTTCAACACATGCTCCAATGAGTATGTTCATGTGTACTTCATTTTACATTGTCCTCTGACACAATCATGAATTACTGGTAACCCATTTATTACCTGCACTGCGTAGGTTGTATCTGACCAAGGAACATTGGCCTGAATTCTCCAAAGCGGCCAAAGTTAAGCCTGGCTTATCTTAGGCTGCTGATTCATGGAAGGCCATTTGTCAACCCGAGAGTTTCGTATAAATTACTATATTTATGTACCAAAATAAATTTTGAAAATTACTTTATGGTGTGAATGAACATTGGAAAGCGATTTCATAAAGACAAGTACATGTATTTGTATTCACATTTAGTTTAAGGACTATGGTGATTTGTATAGAATTAAGAGGGTGACACTTGGCACTCTATAATTTAGTGGCCTAAATTTGTACACTTAGGCTGGGTTTAAGCCTGGCTTAAAGTTAGGCGGCATTCGAGAATATACGGGCCTTTGTCTGTAGGCAGGGGGCCCTCTGTTTGATTGAATTTTCAAACGAGTCATTTGTACAACACATGCTCTGTTGAAAATTGCTCTGCTATCAATTTGTATCACTATAAAAATAAATTCTTAAATGCTGCATTTGACCTAAGACTATCCCTCTAAACCTAACATGAAATGCTATGGCAACCCTAACCCTGACCCTAACCTTAACTTTAACTTGACCCTTTATCTTTGACAAATATAAAGCCTGGACAAAATGGCAAAATGAATCCTGGGGCATACATGTATGTCGCCACATTACCATTGAGTCTATCTATATTACAATTAGGTGTAAATTCTCCCATTGGCCAATAAGGCTCAAGCCCATGTCATTTTGCAAGGCCAGGGCATCCGAAAAATGGATCTGAATCTGAATTGCACCTTTATACTGCATTTTTACCTTTAACAGTTCAGGGGAGCATTTCATCAAGTGTCTTGTCAGTGATTTTTACTGACAATTTGCTCTCAGCCAATCAGACGCAAGGATTTCAGTAGCTTATAACAGTTATTGTAACTTGTCATTGATGACAAGTTTTATGAAACAGGGCCCTGAATTACTTTGAGCCAGTTTCTCTTGAAAATATGATTCGTTACCAGAACTCCAGATTAACTTTAATTGAGAACCTTTTACCATTCCTTCTAACATGCAATTTTCACCATCCATCCATGTTATGTAATCTTTACTTTTCCTTTCTTTCTCATTCTCAGCTGACGAGGGCCAGTGCCATAGGCTTGTATCCCTTCACAGCACAATCCAAAAAGTAAGTCTTTAAAGGGAAAGTTCACCCTGAAGATTACTTGAGTTTAAAAAATGCAGAAAAAATAAAGAAAAATATTGGCGAAGGTTTGATGAAAATCGGTCAAATAATAAAAGAGTTATGAGTATTTAAAGTTTTGGATTTGTGACGTCACATGCGAGCAGCTGCCCATTGGTCATGTAATAAATATTCCATATGTTCGCATTTTTTTTTACGTTCCACGATAAATTAATATTGTTTCTTTTCAGAATCTAGTATTGAATAACATTTCTGACAATATATCAAATGCACAGACAAAAATATTCTAAATTTTCTGAGAAAACTGTATTTTATGGAATATTTATCACATTACATAATGGAGGAGCTGCTCGCATGTGACGTCACAAAATCAAAACTTCAAAAGTCCATAACTCCGTTATTCTTTAACGGATTTTGTCCAAACTTTCGCCAATTTTTTTCTTTATTTTTTCTGCATTTTTTAAACTCAAGTAATCTTCGGGGTGAACTTCCCCTTTAAATCTATCAGTTGAAGTCTTCTTGGCACCTAAGCTAGCAGGAATTGAATTTTTTTCACACAAAACCACAAACTGAAGCATGCTTTTACAGTAGTTATGATAGATGTAAATTTATGATCAGTTCTTTTGTGGTTTTCTTTTTTATAAATCCTTTCATCTATTGTGAGCAGGTGGGGCTGGGGCCTGTCATCATCTCTTGATTACAGTTCCTGTGCTATAATGATGCTGTAAAAGGTGGCACATATTTAGATATCTGATATCATGAGAATTGAAGATATACCACAATGTTACTGTCTTTTCTTTTACAGAGAGCTGAGTTTCAAGAAGGGCGATACCATTTACCTGACTAGGGATATTGATAAGAACTGGTTGGAGGGAGAGCATCATGGCAATAAAGGAATCTTCCCAAGGACATACGTAGAGGTAAGGGCAATACAATTACAGTGGAACCTGCTTATAAAGAACACTGTTATAACAAGGTAATTTCACTGGTCCCACTTCTTTGTATTCTATTGTTTTAGCCCTGATATAACAAGGTTTTGATATAAAGAGGTAATCTCACTGGTCCCAAGGAGTTTGTTATAACGAGGTTCCACTGTATAAGAAGATAATTTAACCCCTTTTGTGCTACTTTGGTACAAACAAAAAAATTGAACTTTTAAGTTTATTTCATTACTGAGGTTTGCATAAAAAGTTTCTTCAGAACAATCTTTGCAATGTGCATATATACCGTTTAGGGTAATAAAAGGAAAAAGCTTTTTGCTTAGACATTAAATACAAGGTTCAAATTCTTGGCTATGATTTGCCTCCAGTAAAGATTAAGCTTGAAAAGAAAGAGGAATTTCATGAAGGTAAAAATGAGGTAGGAGATGAATGGGGAGGAAAATGACCCCCCCCCCCAACCCCCCCCCCAAACAAACAAAAACAAAAACAAAACAAAACAAAAAAACAACAAACAAACAAACAAACAAAAAAAGAAAAAGAAGTAGAACAAATAGAACAAAAATATGAAAAAGAAGAGAAAGAGATGGGAGATATAAAAAGGAGAAGAACAAAAAAGGAGATTAAAGGAAGAGAGTAAAGTTGTAATCATAAAACAGTGAATGAGAATGAAGAGATGAAGAAAAGCAAAGAAAAAAGGTACATAAACTATGAGCGATGTAATGAATAAAAATAGGATTAAGAGAGGGATGAAAAAGGAGTAACGATGAAAAGATGGAAATTACGAAAAAAAATTGTTTTTTTTCCTTTGTTAGATTGTGACAAGTATTGAAGAAGCAAGGAACCTCCAAGTCAATGCACCCAGCTCAGAAGGGAAGGGAAGAGCCAAGTATAGATTCAAAGGAGAAACAGCCAATGAGCTTTCAGTTAGCAAGGTGAGAATCATAATGTGGTTACAAAAACCAAGAACTGTGACCCTGTTCACGAGATCGGAGTGTGGATCTATCTTAGCACACTCTGGACAAGAGAGTGCAATTTAGCGCACACTAGATCGCGCTAGCTCTCGTGGACCACACCCTAGAGGTGCTCCAGTGATCCTTTGTTTTGGATTGCCGTGGACCTTCCGTGGATCGCACCAAAATGCCGTCACCATGTTTTTCACCTTGGAGATGGCGCGATCTTGATCTTATGTAATGAGAACGGGGTCTTAGATGGAGGCCACCTATCAATCTGTCTCAAAGTTTTTTGCTCTACTTTAACATGCAATTAAAGTAAGCAAAACAATTTAGTTGCAGATTATAAAAAAAACAATAGGCAAAATGAAACCATGTAAATGATCTAATGAATTGTGTTCTCAGAATGTCAGTAAGGGAGAGGTTATATTTCTACTGACCTGTGACCAAGGGAAAGTACATGTATAATCAAAGATGGGACAAGATGGAAATATAATTATTTTTCTTCAGATGTACGTACACGTATATGATACATGTATATCAAGCAGATTATGAGAATTCCCTTGGCCAGGAAATCTGTTTACCCAATGATGTATGGTAGGAGAGCCCTTTAATTATTGACTAATCAAAAGGTCAGTATTGGTCTTTCTAGTATATATTTTTTTGGATTAATTCATACCATTAATCTTCCTGCTTCTCTTCTTGCCCTTCTTTTCCAATCTAGGGGGAGATTGTAGACCTGATCAGGAAGATAGATGCTAATTGGTGGGAGGTTCGCCATGGCAACAAGGCTGGCATCGTCCCCGTAGCATACCTCGATGTACTCAGAGAACCGCAGCAAGGTATGGTTGTCATGAATTCAATTTTGTATAATAATAATTGTAGGTGTTTTTCATATAGCACCTTACCAGTTAGAATGTAACCTACCAAAGCACATTACCCCTGTCACTGGATTCAAGTGCGATTCTGCACATTACAGTGCACAGTCTCCACTCCTCTGGGGAGCATTCCAGCAGGTCACCTGTTTCCAAGCGTGCACATGCTAATCCAACCACATTGACATTTGCATCCTACTGGGTATCCATTTAACACCTGGGTGGAGAGGAGCAATGTAGATAAAATGCCTTGCTCAAGGGCATAAGTGCCGTGCCGGGGTTCAAACCCGCGACCTTTGCCTTCCCAGTCAAGTGATTAAACCTCTCAACTACGACACCTCTGTAGAAATATTTACTCTTTGTGATCACATGGGATTGAATATACATATGTTACATGAAGACGGAATTTTCTCAAATGGGTAAAAGTACATGGACATGTAGGTCTGAGTTTCTGGTAATAAACAAGATTGAATGGCACATGCTCCATGGCCAGTTTTCTATTCTAACTGGGCCCTGTTTCATGAAACTTGTTATCAATAACAAGTTACAATAACTGTTATAAGCTACTGAAATCCTTGAATCCGATTGGCTGAGAGCGAATTTGTCAAAGGAATGAAGCAGTTGTTATTGATAACAAGTTTTATGAAACAGCGCCCAGATTTCCTAACTGCAACCCTTGACATAACACTATACCTAAACTTAACCCTGAATCTAACTTAAAACCCAATCACAACCCCAACCCTAACCCTCTATCTTTAAAGATAAAGTTGAGTTCTGAGTACATTGTGAAAGAAACTGTCTCAAAGCAATTTGGAAAGGTTGGTCATGTCTACAGAAGACAGAAGACTGTGAGGTTTTGGAATCATCAAAATGATAGAAAATTGACCCAATCTCGCTGAAAAGCACATGCATTGCACACAGAAATGGGTATATGGGACTGCACAAGCATGTGGCATAAATATTCGGCAGGAACATTTCAGCTATTTCTCGTCATATTTCAAATAGGAGGCCATTTGAAGAGCTATCCTTTTCAGGGGACGTTTCTAGTATGATGTTCTTCCAAACTGACATAAAAAGAATGAGAAAGCTCACAAATCATTTTTAACCTCTCCCAGAACTCCACCTTCTCTTTAAAACCCAATCACAACCCAAACCCTACATGTAACCCTAAATCTTTAAGGACATGAAGCCTTGAACAAATGTCACCAGAGCAAAAGTGGGATGACCAGTGACAACCTTCACATCTCCAGTCAAACGATCAAAGAACTTTAACTACCATCCTTTTTACTATCATTAACCCTTTCAAGACAATTGACCAACATTTTTGGTTTTGCTCAATAACTTTTGATTCAGAGCTATGAAAAATATACCAGATGCATGAGTAGAAAGAGCAAAACTTTCTGCACACACCATGTCCATTTTTGTTGCATGACCATTAAATTGGTACCTGTAACACATTAATAGGTTCAAAATCATTGTTTTTTACCGAAATTGGCAATTTTTAAAACTTTTCAACAGAATTCTTAACGATGCATATTTTTTCAAAGACATTACACTTATTAGAACCATGCAACAATAAAGTAAAATATTATTGTTGCCAATTTTGAAGAACAAAATGTGATCAATTCAGCCCTTTAATAATTCCTGTTCTAAAAGAGTTAATACAGTATTACCTTTAATAGAGTCTCATAGCATGAAGGTTGATCATAGACACTTCAGTCATCAGTATACATGTAGATCATGTGATAAACCATGTGACCATTGTTTATAAACATACAGACCTGCCATTGCCGGCCAGATTGTGCTTGCATCCTATTGTGATTATACCCAAACAAAAATATATGCATGAAAGTCAATCATAGAAATTTCAATCATCGCTAGAGTTCATGTGACATGCCATGTGACCATTGTTTACAAACATACCTGTCATTGCCTTCCAGGTTGCGCTTGCATCCTACTTCGGTCATATCCAAACCAAAATGGGATGCATTGCATTCACACCAGAAATAGAATTTCATTCTTGCAGTCTTGTAATGAAAAATTGTTCTTTTTACTGGCGTAATAGCAATAATTACTTTCAATTTTTGTCTTGATCAGGGCTCTCATCACCCCAGCCGAAGTCCCCCATGCCAAAGTCTCCTCTCAGCCCTGGGGCAGGGCGGGGTCCTCTAAGCCCCAGCCAGGCACCCCGGACCCCCGTCAACCAAACAGATAATCCCTACCCGTCAAACAGCCCCTATCTGACAGATATGCCCTCACTGGGAAGACCGCAACCCTCTCAGCAGCATAGGGTGGGGCAAGGCCCACGGAGTGGTGGCGGTGGTGGTAGAGGGGTGCAACCAGCAGGGCGTGGTGGGGGCAGACCATCTCAGGTAGGTATACTGTACCTCATAACTACCGGTAGTGGATACCTCCTACCTACTGTTCCAAGATTCATGCACCTTCTATCTACTGGCGATAGAAAATCTAGCGGCGGTCCCTTCACAGTAGACGAGTTCGCTATTTAAAGTTTTCTTTCTTTCTTTCTAAAAACACTGTGACAAAGTACTATAAATTCGGAAATTTCCAAGAACTTTTCAGGAATTTAACGAGTGGTCCAGATTTGCAAAAATTTCATGCTGTAAAACCACCCGTTTTCAATACTTCATGGAAGTTTTATGTAATAAAGGTTTCTGCTTTGAAAGTGTTGAACTTCAGCTGTTACATGTATGTGTGATAGCATCTTTAGGGATAGAATCTACCTTGCATGCATAAGTTGGTCATGGGCCTTAAAGCTTACATGTATGTACAGTTTTTTTGAGCTCCCCAAAAGTTTCATTTGATTTTTTAGAAAAAGATTAGTGAATAAATAGCAAAGATAATAGCAGAACTAACCTGATGTGAAGTTTTTCTTTTCTCCTCAAGTGGAAATTAAATAGAGGTGAATTGTATGCCTGCGCTTTGTAAGAATTTGAACTTTGGTGAAAGCATTTTCATATGTACATGCAAACTATTTTGATGTCTCATTGATAGTTTTGGGCTAGATATTTTGGCTAGTGAATTCAAACCTGAAAATCAGAATCTGATTAGTAAGATATTATTTCAGTAACTTGTTAACGCTACCTTTGTATCAGTAACACTGATTAATAACAATGAACTTATCCCACCTGTCTCACGGCTGTACTGAAGCTTTAGTAGATTTCTTGTAAAATTATTTTTTTTTTTTTCTCCTTCCCCCCCCCCTTCTTTTAGAATGCTGGCTTCCATCAAAAGCGTCCAGATGGTGACAGGTACGTTCAGGTTTTTATCACTACCTTTAGCTGTTTTCACATTGTTGCCAATTTTACTCATTGATTGATCGAATTCCAACAGCAAAGGTCTGGAGATTTTACTAGCATACATGCACTTCATATTTGTTGTTACAAATAAACATTATAGATGTACAAATGTAACATGCACACTTGCCACACATTAATCATAAGTATTTTTGCCAGATTTGTATAATTTTAGGCACGTCCTTTCTTTTTGTAACCCAGAACTACATACTGTATCATTGTAAGCTGGGGAAAAGCATGATGAAAATATTAGTTCATGTACTATGTGTGGAAATGGCATCACAATTTGTTTACATTTTTATTGCTGAACAAAATATAGTCTTTCAATCGGCAGTGCACATACAGCATGTGAAATCCCTCAGTATTCACTACCTTTACAAGTTGGCGATATATTTTACAATATTTATTAGATAACATTTTGTTGAAGGATTCAAGTTTGAAAACTTTTGCCAATTTGAAGAGGAAAAGTTAATCCATGCTGATGATGGGCTTTCATATTACTTATCTTCGAATTATTATTATTATTATTATTATTATTATTATTATTATTATTATTAATATTGTATCATTATTATTACAACGTTATTTCCTACGTTAGGGGGAATCCTATCAATGAGGTTTATTCTGTCACAATAGAAATTCAACGTTACAGCGAAAGCAACCGTGCGTTAAGGCGAATGATAACAATAGGCTGAGATATCATTAAGATACATGTAAAAGGATTCCCCCTAATGCTGGACTAAGAGTGTTTATTATTATTTCTATTATTATCATTATCATTGTCATTATTATTCTAATGATTATTATCATTATCATTATTATTATTATTATAATGATAACTCTTATTCCAGCCCAGCGTTAGGGGGAATCCTTTTATCTCAGCCCATTGTTATCATTCGCCTTAACGCACGGTCGCTTTCGCCGTAAGTCGAATTTCTATTGTGACGGAATAAACCGCATTGATAAGATTCCCCTTAATAGGAAATAATGTTGTTATTATTATTATCATTATTATTATTATTATACCCCCGCCAAACGAAGTTAAAGGGGTACACTGTATGTACATGTACATGTGTACAATGTACATGTACATGGTACATGTAGGAATCAGCGTGTGGTCAGGCGGTCGGTCCGTTGCAAATCTTGTGCATCGAACTACTTCCTCATTTTTCGAGCAATGCTCATGAAATTAGCCACACACATTGGTCTTGGGATGGAAATGTGCAATACATATTTCTTTAATGTGTTGAAAACTCTGTTGCCATGGTAACGGCATATTATGGCAATAAATCAGGTTGAAATCTTGCGCATTTAACTACTTCCTCATTTTTTGAGCAGTGCTCTGGCAGTGCTCATGAAATTTGGAACACACATTTGTCTTGGAATGGAGATGTGCAAGACATATTTTTTGAATGTGTTGGAACTGTGTTGCCATGGTAACAGCATATTATGGCAATAAATCAGGTTGAAATCTTGCGCATCGAACTACTTCCTCATTTTTCGAGCAATGCTCTTAAAATTTGGCACACACATTGGTCTTGTAAAGATGTGCAAGACATATTGTTTCAATGTGTGGCAAACTGAGTTATGATGGTAACGACATATAGCAATAAAACAGGAAAATATTGCACATCAAACCACTTCCTCATTTTTTGAGCAATGCTCAGGAAATTTGGCACACACATTGGGGCGGTGGTATTAATCACCTTCAGTGATATTCTAGTTATTCTAATTATTATTATTATTATTATTATTATTATTATCATTAGCATTATTATTATTATATTAATTAAAGTACTTAAATATAGAAAGAAGAACAAATCATACAATACTGGAAGGTTGAAAATATAATTTGACCCCCTGAAGTGCGTTGTCAAGTGGCCAGGAATGATAGTCCATTGCCAAGTGGTTAAATATGGGGAATTTTGTGAGGATTTTTTTTTAAGCATAAAATTTTAGAAAGATAATGTCATGAATAAAACTATTAGCATTGTTTCCAAATTTTAAAATGGGTTTAAAGTTACTTTTCAGGTATTTTTAGAATGATGATTTTTGTCAAATGTATGATTTTTGAATTATTTTTTAGAAAATACTCTTAATTGCAGTACTAATAGGAATTCCCACTGTTCATATAGAAATGATATTGGAGATGACTTTTGTGAAAAAAAATAATGCAGAAAAGTATATGATTATAGCAAATACTGGCTTATATTTTTATTTTATTTTTATTTTATTTTATATGCCCTCTACGATAATTAGGAAACATTGTCTATTGCTCTATAACTGTTTCCAACAGTGTAGCCCATGGGCTGCTAGACCAGGGGGGCTGGGGGGGGGCTGCAGCCCCCCACTTTTTTGAGTAGACACATTTCATAAAATCATGGAAAAAAGGTTCGAAAATGTCATTAATGAGTGAAATCAAATCAGCCCCCCCCCCACTTTCAAAAACGCTCCGCGGCCCCTGTAGCCTACTTACATAATATTCATTATATTATTTACTTTGAATATATGTTGGCACATAAGTTGAGTGACATTCAAAACCAAAAGTTATATGTGAAAATAAATAACTGGAAGATTGATATGCAACACGATCCACACTCTTCTTCATAGTTTTACTAATTTTTTTTTTTGTCAGTATTTTGTTTTCTATCAGCTTACTCTCCCCCTATCTACATGTATCTATTTGGCTTCTACCAATCTCTTGCACACCAGTGCATGTTGTGCCCATCTTCCCATTGGTGTTTTTAAAAATAGATATTAATCTCAGTTTTCTCTGTCATTGCATCCTGGCATTATGTTTGTAAATGAGACCGACAGCCCACGAGCTACATGTAGAACCATAAAACAAAGAAATATGGCTACATGAAAGGGAAAATTTTGGTCTTGTGTTGGCCATGTTTCTAGTGAACCCTTAAAAGAAAAAGAAAGAAAAAAAGAACTGTCAGAAGGCCCGGAAGACCTGGTGGGCTTTCTCTTGGAATTTTGGTCTCTTGAGCTGTAGCTTATTATAGCATCAGCTCCTGTATTCTTGGACCTCATACCACTCACATTAATTTCTTTTAAATCTCAGAAGCTGTGAAATAAATCTTCCTTGTTTTTAGACATGTTTTGTTTGGAGCTTCCATGATCTTGTAATTATGATAGTATTATAATCTAAAATTAACATCCTTCTGTCTGTAAAGACTTTTAAATGGTAATATTATCAATATGATAAAGAATCAAAGCTTGAATATATAATGTTAGTAGATCATGGGCATTAAGGGGGGGGGGGTTCCATTCAAATCTGCCTAATATCATAGAAAACATTATTCGTTTTAAAGGTGATTTTATTGGTGTAAAATACATGTATACCCGGTAGAATTCATCTGCAAGTGTATACTGAAAGAGATTCAATTTGTTCTGAAAATGACATTGAGCTTGAATTAAAAGAAAAAGGAAAAGGGTTATGAGAAAGAAAAGAGAAAATGAAGAAGAGAAACACATGAGGAGGAGGAGGAGGAGGAGGAGGAGGAGGAGGAGGAGGAGGAGGAGGAGGAGGAGGAGGAGGAGGAGGAGGAGGAGGAGGAGGAGGAGGAGGAGGAGGAGGAGGAGGAGGAGGAGGAGGAGGAGGAGGAGGAGGAGGAGGAGGAGGAGGAGGAGGAGGAGGAGGAGGAAGAAGAAGAAGAAGAGGAAGAGGAAGAAGAAGAAGAAGAAGAAGAAGAAGAAGAAGAAGAAGAAGAAGAAGAAGAGGAAGAGGAAGAGGAAGAGGAAGAGGAAGAGGAAGAGGAAGAGGAAGAGGAAGAAGAGGAAGAGGAAGAGGAAGAGGAAGAAGAAGAAGAAGAAGAAGAAGGAGGAGGAGAAGGAGAAGGAGAAGGAGAAGAAGGAGAAGGAGGAGGAGAGGAGGAAAGGGAGAGATAGAGATCATTTAGCCAAATGGGAAGGGGGAATTCTAGTAATAGCTCAATATTATGGTATCTTAATTTGCTTTACAAGTAAATTGGCACACTTGAATACAATCACTTGAGTAGGAATGGTAAATTTCACAGCTTTATGAGATTTGAAATAAATTTGAATATGAGATCCAATAATGGAGGATCTGATGTTATGTAAATATATATCCCCATTTACCTTGATGTTTAGCTCAAAGTATGACAAAGTTTTCTCCTCTGAATCTTTTTGAATGAGTGGAATTTATGGGGTTTTTTATCGCATGCCGAAGGGCAAACATTATAGGTTCATGGAAAGGGCACGTTTTCATGCAGAACTCCAGGATGGAATGACAGATAACAATGTGATGAATCGTAATTTTGGAAACAGTTCATGTGGAGAAAAAAATACCAAGAAAAAAGGGAGACAAAACTAAGAGGGGCAACTATCAAGACGAGAATTATTGTTTGTTGTACAATCAGTGTTGATCGTGTTGCATAACACTATTCTAATTCTGTTGATACCATTTTTTTTATACCACTGTTGATTTTGATTGTCACTCCATGTGCCAACACATTTTCAAAGTGACTGATATTATGAGTTATGCCATTGATTGATTATTTGTCACTAATATATTGTTTGATGTATAAAGTTCAACACTGTCGGAAACAGTCATGAGAGGAGAAGACAGTGTGTCATAATTATCGTAGAGGGTGTATAAAATTAGATATGAATAAAAGCCTATATTTGCTATAATTATATATTTTTCTGCATTATTTTTTTCATAAAAATCATCTGCAATAAACATTTCTATACAAACATTTCGAATTCCTATCTTTGTATCAATATTGCAGTCAAGAGTACATGTATTTTCTAAAAATAATTCAAAAATCATAAATTTGACCAAAATCAGCATTCTAAAACAACCTGAAAAGTAACTTTAGACCCATTTTGAATTTGGAAACAATGTTTATGTTTTTAGTCATGATATTATCTTTCTGAAAATGCATGTTTCCAAAAATCCTCACAAAATTCCCCAGAAGGCTATTTTTTTAACCACTTGACAACGGACTATAAGGCAGGCAAACTAAATCACCGAAACCTAAGGGTTCCCCATTCCGACTTGCAATACACTCAGGGGGTCAATAAATACAGCATGTCTCCGCACCTGATCCTGGGAGCTCAGCTTAAAGCTCATAGACAGCCTCAGTAGCAAAAATCATACTGGCAAGAAACTTATCTAACATAGTCACATACTATTCTCCTTTTATCATAAGACACATGTACAAGATTATTCAACATTCCATTCACGATTTTGAACAAATTTTAGTGTAAATATCTGTAAGAAACGCTTGGTAACAGCTTTTCACTGCCTCACGCTAAGACCATGGCCCCGTTGCATAAAACTTACCATTAACGGTAACTTTGCCGTCAATGGTAACTCCCATGGAAACCTGGATTTTGATTGGCTGTTGAGTGATGTTACCATGGTAGTTACCATTGATAGCAGAGTTACCATTAATGGTAAGTTTTATGCAACGGGGCCATATCCACCTGAAGGTTCCCCACACAATAAGCCCAGCGCTTTGCACTATGTTTAGCGTATTCTATAACACACAGCAATCCTCATGTGAGTTATGTGTGTCGCCGTTGTTTCAATTTACATCCCCTTTTTGGGGGGCCAGGGATTTTTATTACTTTTCACCTCTCATTTGATAATATTTCACTTGAGGAGGAAAAAACTTTTAAGTTATGTTAGTACCCTGCTATTTATTAAGTAAAATCAAAGAAATCTCACGAAAAGTTTTGGAGAGCTTCCCAAAACTATCTATAACCTTTAAGGCCAGGTATCCTACGGAAAAAGCACTTCAAAGATCTATTTTTATAATTTCATCTTTATTGTAAAAACATTAAACAATCAAATAAAGAATGAACATATAACCTAGGACTTAGGTTTACAATATAATAAAGATATAAGTTTCTCAGGCAGGGTAACATATTTATAGCATACAGTACATAACAAATAGAGAAAAAATACAGTTAAAGTATAAAGTTACAATACATTGCAGACATGTCAAATAAATAAATATATAGATCTTTAAGCATGACTTGGAATTCATTACTATGAAAAGATGAGATATCATAGATGCAGTTATTATGAAATTAAATGATTACAACTTGAAATATGGTTATGGTTGTTATTATAATTATTATTATTACATTGCAGATACCGTGCAGTGTACAGCTACCAGCCAAGCAATGACGATGAACTAGAGATCATGGAAGGTGAAACGGTGGTTGTTATGGAGAAATGTGATGATGGATGGTATGTTGGCTTCTCAGAGTCAACGGGACAATTCGGCACCTTCCCTGGAAACTACGTAGAGAAATTATGTGAGTTATTTGATTTTTTCCCCTCTAAAATGGAACATTTTCAAACAAAATTCTGTGTAATTCTATATTTTAAGGGAGAACTAAGTTGCTTTATCCAGATTTTCTTAGTATCTGTAATGATGAGATGCGTTGTTTCATTATGCATTATGATGTTTATGTTAACGCTTCAAGACTGGATTTTTTTGTAAGGTAGGAAAAGCGGGGAGGGGTGACGGTATTGAGGGTATTGAATTTATCACATATATTCAATGGGGCATCATACATCCAGGCTTTTTAGTACTAAATTTGTTGTATTTGTTTTGTACTGCAGTTATACATGTATGTTTGTATCAGGATGGTAGTGTTATAATATTTCGTCACTGGTTTCGCGAACCGACGTAGGCGCATAGGCTTAAGTACAGAAGATACGTCGGTTCGCGAAACCAGCGACGAATTATGGTGTGGTTAAGATAAAGATGATAATGATGGTGATGGTGATGAAGATGATGACACAAGTGATGATGATGGTGATGATGGTGATGATAAAGATGATAATGGTGGTGATGATGATGATGACGATGGTGATAATGGTGGTGATGGTGATAGTGATGAAGATGTTGCTGATAAAGATAATGATGGTGATGATGGTTATGATGATGGTTATGATGATGGTGATGATGATGATGATGATACTGGTGATGATGATAATGGTGGTAATGATGATGATGATGGTTATGATGATGGTGATGATGATGATGGTTATAATGATGAAGATGGTGATGATGATGATGATGATGATGGTGATGGGGATGATGGTATTTAGAATGTAGTTATTGATAGTTACATACATGATAACAAGAGTGATATTTTTCATTGTTTTATTTCCCAAGATAATGGCAAAGGAAAGGCAAAATCCAGTCAAGTATTACTGTCCAACATTCACCCCCAAATAAACAAAACAAACAAACCCAGAACATCAAAGTCATCTCATATCCATCAACAAGCATCAAACAATTTTTTTTTAGTTTTAACAAATAATGAACACAAATTGTAGGTTGATTGCCCCTTTTATATCAGAGATGAAAATCTCCGTGTACTGTACCGCTCGGTACTATCCATAAAACTTTAGATTAATTTTTCAGAAAGAAAGCAGCCCAACATTAAAAACAAACTAGACATTTAATTCGTCACCGAAGACGAATTAGGTGGTCTGTCTGTCCATTCGGCAAATTGCTGAGTAAGATGTGATAATATTTGTGCAAGACAGTAATTCTGATAATGTTGATAATGGACTGAGACTTGCATCACAGAAAATCGGACGATTTGAAATTGTTGATATAGCAACAGAGATAACATGTAAGCGAAAAACGGAATTCTCAAAGGACATTTTCAAATGAGCATGATCCCGTCATCTGATCAAAAATTGGAGGGCATTTATTGAAAGCTTATAGTCTTAGCTATAACATACTAAAATTTGGAAGAAAATCGAACAGAAATAACAGAGATACTGCTCAAAGAAGACGGGAATGTAGAATCTAAATTTGAGAAAAAGTCATGCCCCATAGAGAATACACGCAAAATGTCTAAAATTGACATGCCTCCTTTAATCGCAAAAATACGGTGTGATTCCTTTGTCAAAATGAAAAATCGTTGCAACTGATCTTGTAGAGAATTGTCTCAGCTACAACATATCAAAATTTGGAAGAAAATCGACAACCTATTACTGAAATATTGTCAAATGAATACAAAAATTATGACGTCATTTTTTCAAAATTGAATTTCTGAGTTCATAGGCGAATATGACGACGTTCCGATCGATCGACCCCCAATTTTTTTAATGACTTACAATCTTCAACTCATAGGCTTTCAGAAAATGTAAAAAAAATGGGGGGTCCCCAGTCTTTCTGACGAGCTATGGCGGATTCCATATAGGCATGTTTTTACCACTTTTTACATTATATTGCCCATTGACGCGCGCACGAATTTGAAAGTTTGACGCGCGCGTGTGGCATTATGAAAGGTCAAGAATGACTGTTAATAGTTGGAAATTGTCAAGAATAGTGTCAGGAATATAAACCATGCGAAAAAACGGCACGTACACTGCGCGCGCATGACACGCGCGCGGACGGTCATGCATGAAAAATTTTGAAATGCTTAAAATGGCCTGAAACGTACTCTAATTTGATCAAAAAGTGATTTTGAGCATTTTTAAATTTTGACGCGCGCGTATGTGCGCGTCATGATGCGTGCGCAAATTTTGATGACATTTTATGTTGACCCTTGACCTGAAGTTTACGTGTATCAAATATGGTTCATTTTTGATGACTTGTTATGAAGATATGATCGATAATGTGATTTCACAAAATGGCGCCTGGATGACGTCACGATTACCCGATGACCATGAAAAAATTTCTGGCACTTGCCTGTAATAGCCCTGATAACTGCCTGAAATTTGATGAAAATTGAAACAGCCGAATTTGAGTAATCACGCTCACAAGAAAGTGGTGGAAAAATAAAAATAAATAATAAATAAAGAAAGAAAATTCTGACGAAATTAAGAGGTGATCTGTCTACGACAGACCACCTAATAATGTTAGGCTCCACCCACTTGGTGGCTTTTTTTTAAAAATAAGGAACTGGTATGCAGCACAATTACAGCATGAGCCACTTGTATGTACATTTATTTACTGCAAGTCTCACAAGTAATTAAAATCGTAATAATGACAGATTATGTCATTTTCTAGATTGGACTGCATGAACACTTATGAACATGTATTGAGCACAAGCGGTGAAGTGTGTGTGATTTCGGATTCTATTATTTAAATCTCCCAAGCCATTAAAAAATGGTAACAATGTCTGATTATGTCATTCTCTTGTCGGTATTCATTTCATTATTAATGCATTTCAGACATTGATTTCTAAGCCAATGTGGTCCATTAGACTGTGCTCTTTCGTGGACCATGGTTCATTTCATGTACATTGTATGCTCTCATGAACCTGAAGGAGAAATCATGGGAAAGAACCTCATGATCTGGGTCATATTAATGTTGCTGCGGAAGTCAACCGTCGCCTCAACTGTGATAGTTATTACGTGATAGTCATTTATTCCCTAGCAACGACAGTACTGATCCACACTTTGAGCACGAACAAAGAATGAGTACTGATATTTGAATCGGATATAATGATGTATTACATATATTCCCAAAGGATGGGATATGCAACAGTGCGTCATACATGTACACGTGCACTTGAAAAGAATCCTTATCCTAGCTTGCTGAGAATATTTCTTCCCCCATTAAAACTTTCTACAGCTGTGACCACACTTGTCCTATATTCTTGAAAATCCCCCAACCCAAAAAAATATTAGGTTCACACGAGAGTCCCTAATTATTAAAGGGTACCAACCACCCAAAAATATTTTGCTCTGTGTGTTAGAGGTTCCATGTCGTTATACTATATTCAAAAGACGGGCTTCAGATATTAGTTCTATAAAGAGATATTGCAATTTTAATAACACTCTCTATAAGCGTAAAAGTGACTTGTGAGTAGACTACTCAACGCAACCATACGCGCTCACCAAAATAAGGGCTCGCACGGAACCGAACTCCGAGTTTGGTTCTGCTCACACCTTCATGTTATCCTTTATTTCTTTCACACTCCTCAACTGTTGACCTATAGAATGCCAGATAAAGTTCTTTGAGGTTGATTTTATACTTTCTAGCTGTACAGGTGATTGGTACACTTTAAGATAAGCTTGTGGTTTTATTAAAGCTTTGAGGTTACATGAATCTTGCAGTTAAGGACAGTGCAGACGTAGCTAACATGGCTAATACCCATTTCAAACCAAGCACTTCCCTGGGGAAATTCCCAGCGTAAGTTTAGAGTTACGCGGAGAAAGGTCCCCGCGTAAAGCTGAAGAACTTCCCCGGGTAACTTCTCCACCTACCGAGGTGGAGAACTTACCCGGGGAAGTGGTCGGTTTGAAAGGTCGGTGGAGAACTTCCCAGGTGAAATACATCAGAGATCAATTATCACTTCCAGTCGGTCACACTATGATCCCATGTCATCGCATCGACTTTTGTTTTAAAACTGTGCGAAAACATAAAACGCACGCCCTGAATCTGACCCGACTTCCGGCCGGTTGAACGTGCAATTTGTAACCATTGGCAACTTCTCGGGGAAGAGAGGTCGGTCTGAAAGGTGCTCCTATACTTTTCCCGATAACATAAGGAATTCGTGCTCATAAAATTTTGAGGTTTTCACCGGGGAAGTTAAGCGGGTAAACTAGTTTGTGGTTTCCTAAAGTTCGGAAACCATAAACTTAGCTTCATGTATGTACATGCAGATTGTTTGCACTCACATTACATGAAGTGCAACACACAAGCCTTTGAGTGAAGGTGTCATTCATATGGAACTACATATATGGGCAGAAAGGGTGGGGGGGGGGGGCAACATGGGAACTTTTTTTTTTTTTTTTATATACTGTTGGGCTAGGGAAAGGTTGTGTACATGTGTTTTGAAAGTCAACACCTGACAGTTAACTCCCTTCCATTTTTATTTATTTTATACAGTTCATTTATTAAATGAGTTTTAAATTTCAGATCAACAGATGGGGTAGGGGCATGGCCACTCATCTTAAAGGGAAAGTCTATCCTGATCAAGCTGATTTTAAAAGAAGCAGAAAAATTAAAGAAAGAGATCAGTGCAAAACATGATAAAAAATAAGATAGTTATGACTTTTTGAAGTTGTAATCAATCAAACACAAATTGGCAACTCTGTGACGTATCTTGTGAGCTCCTCTCCCATTTGCTTTGGACCCCCAAAACATTAATTTCCATTTTCTCTATAGAAAATATTCAAACATACATGCACCTTAGATATAATCATTGCTCATATGCTTTTACAGAAAACTTGTATGAAACAAATTTATTCCTTCATCAGAAACTAAGAAAAGGGAAATTAATGATTTTTGGGGTACACGGCAAATGGGAGAGGAGCTTGCAAGATACAAAAATGTACATGTATGTCACAGAGTTGCCAATTTGTGTTTGATTGATTGCAACTTCAAAAATTCATAACTTTCTTATTTCTTATTGTATTTTGCTTAAACCTTCACTGATCTGTTTCTTTAATTTTTCTGCTTCTTTTGAAACCAAATTGTAATCAGGGTGGACTTTCCCTTTAATACTTCCTAGCATAATAGCACAGATTAAATGCTTCTTTCAAAACGTGATACATGTTGTAGGGCTCCACACTAACCTTTTTTGTTGGGGGTACGGAATTAATTTTTTAATGTCAGTATACGTTTCAAAAATTGGGGGTCCAGACTCAGATTTTGGGGGCCCATGTGTCCCTGGTGCTTGTTAGTGTCGAGCCCTGTCAGTTGTATTTGCAATAGTTTTTCATTTTTTTCAACGTGAAATTTCATTCTGATTGTACTATTTTACTGGAAAGAAAAAAATGCAGTTATGAAATCAATGCAAGTTTGAAATAGACTGTAGCAACAGCAAAAGGACAAATTTTCCCAAGTATGAACAATAAATAGTCAATTCAATTCAATTACAAGACTAAAGTATTTCCCTTTGTGGGGGGGGGGGGGGGGAGGGCAAGGATGACAGGGGCACAGATGGCTTGGTCAAGGGCATTATGTGCAAGGACGTCATAGGCTGGTGAATCTTCTCACGAATGTTTACTGTTTCATAAAGCCAGATATAACATTCACATTAAATGGATGAATGTAGCCTGTATTGTTGCTATGCAGATTTGCTTGGTTGGGCCCCTAGATGCAGACATGGATTTTGTCAGGTTCATTTTGTGCGGAGTAGATATGTATATGTATATATATATATATATATATATATATATATGTTCGCACGATTTAAAAACTTGTGCCGAATCCACTAATGAAGATTTGCATGGCTAACCCCCATGTACACGTGTAGTTACTGTCAGTGTGGGATCTTTACTTGAATTTGAAAAGTTTCACTCACACTCCAAAACCCGTGGAGAGACATTCACTCTCAGCTTTGCATGACTGGACTCAGATATTAACAGGCTTTAATTTGCTCAATCTCTGCTTTTCATACCTTCATCCCTTCATCCTTTGATTTATATTTTGTGAAATCCATGTTGATTTTCCATGAATCCAGTGATTTTTATTAAAATGATAAATTGGTTACATGTGCATGTACATGATGTAATTAGGAAAGTGTAGTGATGCGTGATAATGGCAATAGAATTGTGCACTTTGCCCCGAAGCTCTGTATATCAGTTAACCGTGATTAAATTAAGTTCATTTTAATCATTTCTCAATCAAAAACAAGCCACAAAGCGTGAAATTAATTGAAATCAATCAATAAGTATTCTAATAACTGTTTTCTATAATTATAAAGCACTTTTCAGTTACAAGTGACTGGAGAAAGTGATTATTTTGATAACTTTCTTTGTTATCAGATCCAATAATAATTCCTTATTTAATAATAAGAATAATAACAATAAATAATATTTGTAAGGCGCCATATCCACTGGATATCAAGTGCTCAAGGTGCATTAAGTGCACAAGACAACTCCCCCCCCCCCCCAAAAAAAAAACCCAACACATAATACAAATTACAGTACAACATGGGTTGATAGAACATAGAAAGAAAAGCAATTAATTATAGGCCACATTCATTTTTAGATAACACTTCAACTGATTTGCTATTTCTGTTCTCTCGAGGGAGAACATTCCACATTGAAGGCCCAGCATGAGCAAAGGCGCTCACCCCCACTTTGTATTAAAGGGGAAGTCCACCCTTATTACAAGTTGGTTTAAAAAAAAGCAGAAAAAATAAAGAAACATGACATTGAAGGTTTGAGCAAAATACAACAAGAAATAAGAAAGTTATAAATTTTTGAAGTTGTAATCAATTAAATACAAATTGGCAACTCCGTGACGTATCTTGCGAGCTCCTTTCCCATTTGCCCTGTACCCTAAAAATCAGTAATTTCCATTTTCCCTAAAGAAAATATTCAATCATACATGCACCTTCGATATAAACATTTCACTTATGCTTTTACATAAAAGCTCTATGAAACAAATCTATTCCTTCATCAAAAACAAAGAAAATGGAAATTTATGAAGTTTTGTGTAAGGAGCAAATGGGAGCGGAGCTCGCAAGATACGTCACAGAGTTGCCAATTTGTGTTTGATTGATTACAACTTTAAAAATTCATAACTTTCTTATTTCTTATCGGATTTTGCTCAAACTTTCACTAATCTGTTTCTCTCATTTTCCTTCTTTATTTCAAATCAATTTAGGGTGAACTTTCCCTTTAAGCCTAGAAAGAACAAGTTTTGAGAACATAGCAATCTAGACAGCACACTCTGTTTGGAGCATTGCAGCTACATGTAGCTAGTGCTCATGTAACAGGTGTGCACATGCTAATCCAATCATAATGTAACACCCAGAGGCGATGCACCGGGGGGGGGGGGCACAGTGCCCCCACTTTTTCAAGTACCCTGAAATGCCCTTTTTATTTTTGAAAAAAATGCCCCCTTTCTCTCTAATAAGTGCAATTTTACTTTTGATAGGTGCCCCTTTTCCTTTCTAATAAGTTCCCTTCCATCTTCTGATAAGTGCCCCTAATATCTCTCCAATTGGTGCACTTTTATCCTTTGATATAAGTACATTTTTACTTCTGATAGGTGCCCCTTTTCCCTTCTAATTAGTGCCAACTTTCCCCTACTGATAAGTGCTCCTTTTCAAATCTGATAAATGCTCCTTCTATCTAATATGTGCCCTTTTCCTCTTCTCATGAGTGTTATTTTTCACTTCTTATAAGTGCCCATTCCATCTCTGATAAGCGCCCTTTCCTCTTCTGATAAGCATCCTTTCCTCTTCTGATAAATGCCCCCTTTTGCCTATATTTCCCATTGTTTCTTACAAAAAAAGCCATATCTAACTTCAAAGAATCGATGCAGCTTTATGTAGTTTACAGGTACACATATTACTACAATGTAAGGCAGTGGAGCTGGAGGCAAGAGGGGCATAATGCTTATCCCCCCCCCCCCCCCCCCCCCGCCCCGCAAAGGATTTCTCATTCCACTCGCTCGAATGTGCACATAATTTACACCAAGTAAGGGCAGTATATTCTGAAAATCTCCCCAAAATGCGCTTGCTACACTCGCTAACTCTCATAAAGTATGTTGATATCGATGTAATCCTAAAGAAAAACGACAGGGTTAATGTACGATTAAAAGATAATTCGACATTCCCCTCAATTAATTTGCTGTTGTCATTTTCATTATACATGTATCGCTATAAATAATTCTTAACCAAAAGACTTCAGCATTAGAAAAAATTAGGAAAAATGTGTTCTCAGATATTTCTGCTTGAAGATCGATCTTTACAAAAACAATCAATATTACAACATGTACTAGATCAATTATTGGAATGGACAGAAAGTAATCATATGAAATTAAATCCTCAAAAATGCACTGCAATGAGAATAACATTTATGAAAAATCCATCTACACCTCAGATATTGAGTATTGGTGATTCACGATTGTTATATGTAGAAACTGTAAAAATCCTGGGAGTCTACATCCAACAAAATTTGAAATGGGACACTCACATAAACGAAGTTTTAAAAAAGTGCAATAGAAAACTCTATATGTTTAGAATGGTTAAGCAATATAAACTACCAATTCCCGATTTAATTCAAATCTATGTTGGATATATTCGTCCTGTTTTGGAGTATTGCGCACCTGTTTTCAACGGAGGTCTTACTGTAAATCATATACAAAGTCTAGAAAGAATCCAGAAAAGAGTATGTAGAATTATTTTAGGTAAAAGTTATAGAGACTATGAAGATGCCCTGAAACGATGCCAACTTGAACGATTGCAAATAAGGAGAGAACAATTGTGTGTATCGATTTTGCTGAATCTTTACCTAAAAACCCATATTGTAAAGGTTGGTTACCTGAACGAAAACTTGTTGGCATGTCATTAAGAAACATACAAAAGTATAGTCAATATAAATGTAAACCTCTCGTTTCAAACAAAGTGCAATACCATATTTTATTGATCTTCTTAATAATAGTTGATTTTTCTGAGTTTTTTAATAAACTTATATCTATTTTTATTTTGTATACTTATCCCTTTTCAATCAGGCCTACATTTTGACTTTCATATTAATATATGTTACATTCTAGAAATTTTATCAATAATTATTCTTTTATATATATACTGTATTATATTTTTACCCTTTTATCATTGTGAGCACGTACATTTCAGCCTTTCGGCTGCAGCATGTGCATTTTATTTGTATTCTGTGTTTTCTTTTTCGAAATAAACCTTGAATTGAATTGAATTGAATTGAATTTTCTTAAATGTTTCAAGAAATCTGTACCAGCACTCACATCCGTTGAGCAAGTCATACGCCCGCAACATTGAGACAGTCCTTTAATCCCAAGCATCCGCAGTTGTGAATTTGGGAGATCGGGGCGATCTGTGTGGGATATGCGGATAGGAAGTTGGACAAAGAGAGAGAGAGAGAGAGAGATAGTCCATTTTGTTGGTGGATTTTTGATATCATGTGTTCTCCTGAACAATTTCAGATTCATTGCCAAAAAAGCAACTTTAGGCAATTTGTATAATTTGCATATTTAAATTCAGTGTATTGTTCATCTTGCGCAATGCAACCTGTGATACAACAAAGAGAGGTTGCGTTACACAAGATTGCAACACTGTTAGAGCTAGGTGCAGCGCGCACATTGTGCCAATCGGTGCATAAGTTGTCTTGTGCATGTCACCATTTGGATTTATGCAAATTCTGCAAAATGCCTAAAGATGCTTTTTTGGCAACAAAGCTGACATTGTTGGGAGGCCACATGGGATCACAAATCCCCCCCCCCAAAAAAAAAAAAAACTTCAACAGAAACAACTTTTCTAGGTTCATAAAAGCTAAGAGCAAGAGAAAGCAACAACAACAACAAAAAAGGGGGGGGGGCAGACACAATCTGGACTACCTTCCCTAAACCCAGGTATCTAAAAGGCTCATTTACTCAACCAATATACATTCTTACTGATAATATCCAATCCACTCCAATCAGGGTATTTATAAAGCGCCAATATCTAGTTACCTAATTAAAGGCGCTGTTGAGACTGATAAACTACCAAATGTCTATTCATGATTCTAACTGGGAAAGACGAGAATATATGACTAGTTGTAAGCAATCTGAAATAGGTATGTCTTGAGTTGAGTTCTGAAAGTGGATAGCTGGTCACAGGAGCGAAGAATTTGAGGAAGACCGTTCCACAACCTCGATGCACAAGCAGTAAATGATCGATCACCTAGAAGAGAGCGTGTTCGAGGACTCGCAAGCAGATATTTACCAGCAGATCACAAATTAGTTGGATTATAAGGGGTCAGCAAGTCTGAAATGTACACAGGGGCAGATCCGTGCATTGCCTTCCATGTTAACAAAATATTTTTGTATTCGATTCTCTGTTTTACAGGAAGCCAGTGCAGTGCAATAAGTGTAGGGGTTATGTGGTCAAACTTTCTACCTCTTGATAGCATATATCAAAGAATTGGAAATTTATATTATGCAA
Source organism: Heliocidaris tuberculata (assembly GCA_025618425.1). Taxonomy (NCBI): domain Eukaryota; kingdom Metazoa; phylum Echinodermata; class Echinoidea; order Camarodonta; family Echinometridae; genus Heliocidaris; species Heliocidaris tuberculata. Next base: position 26,087,450 of record CM046851.1, on the reverse strand, counting down.
TTTCTAAATAAATATACTCAAATGCATACTACATTTTACATGTATTATCAAAGAGCAAGAGAAGAAATGACGATCCATGAGAAAAAGTATATTTAGTAAAAATAAAGAGAAGGATATTCATCAGTACACTGAAAATTCAATATGGAGTGTAAAAGATCAGCACGGAACCGAACTCGGAGTTGGGTTCCGCGCGAGGGGTTTCAACTTTTCCTTCATCTTCTTCATACTCTTTAACCGTTAACCCATAGAAGGCCAGGTAAAGTGTTTTGAGGTTGATTTTATACATTCTAGCTGCACACAAATTATTTTTTTAGGTGATTGATATTTTGAAAGTCTTTGTGATATTGTTTTACTTTAAGCATTATTTACATTTTTTGATGAAATACTGTTATTTTGATATCAAAAGTAGAACATGTTCTCATCATAAAACTGTGAACTTAAGACGACCTTATGCATGAACTCTTACTACCAAACCATGATGATTTATTCCTACATAAACCACAATGCACTGAAATTGACAGGATGATGAACATAACAATGTGAAAGTTCTCTCTGTCTATCAAAAAATTCTGCTCTTTAGCCGCATTCATATAGTGTATTTAAGTGTTGAGAGAGAAAGAGAGAGAGAAAGTGAGTGAGGGAAAAATGGGAAAAAATGGAATTAAAGGGTACCAATCACCTATAAGAAATAATTTGTGTACAGCTAGAATGTGTTAAATCACGCTCAAAAAACTTTATGTGGCATTCTATTAATTGTTAAGGAGTATAAAGAAAATAAAGGATAACTAAAAAAACCATAAATAGGGCCCGCACAGAACCGAAGTCCATCTTGGGTTGCGCACAGGCCCTATTTTATGTAAGCGCGTGTGGGATGTGTTGAATAGTCTTCTCATAAGTCGCTTTTATGTTTATTGAGAGTGTGTTTAAACTTGGAATATCTTTGTATAGAAGTATTAGAAGCTGATATTTTGAATATGGTATAGAGACATGGAACCCATGACTTTATACAGAGCAAACTAATTTTTTTTTGGTGATTGGTACACTTTAATTGGTGACCTCAATAGTGAAACCATTCATCTGTTGTTCCATTACAATGCACTATGATATTTCTAATTGAAATGTAAGATGGATGTGTGGTCATGTATATGGAAATGGAGAAAAAGGACTAATCCGCTTAACAAAATTGATGGAACATTTCACCAGGCGTGTTAACCAAATTTATATGAATAAAATGATTAATGGCATTTGTTAACTGTGTGTATTTGTTGGAGGGGGGATAGGGGAGAGAGAGAGAGAGAGAGAGAGGTGTGTATGTGTGTGTGTGGTTTTGAAATTTATGCAAATTATGAGATTATTGAATAATGAATGAATGCAGGTGTTCTTGTGTGCAGGAGTTTTGTTGTTGTTGTTTTGGGGTGTTTTGGAGTATTTTTTTTTTTGGGGGGGGGGGGTAGGGTGTTAATGTTCATTTCATGGTGAAACTGCTCTGCCTATGTCATTAGTTCTGTATCATTTATCATTCAGCTTTTTGCTTGAAACATACATTCGTGTACATGTACATCGAAACTCCTGAAACCTATTATTTGACATTTGGAGGATATAATTTTTTTAACCCTTCATAGTGCTAATGACAGCAAAATAATCAAGAAAAAAAAGAGGAGTTGGAATTGCATCCTTACCCAACTAGATGATAATCACTTGCTCTAAAATTTCCAATATTTCATTCCATTCAAACATATTCATATATAAATGCATTATAAAATGTAAAATAGTACACCTTAACACTGGATAAATCTGAATGGAGCATATTTAAAGTTATTCTCTGTCACCCACTCATTTAAAAGTATGTAAAAGCGGAAAGGATATTACAAGGATAAATTAAGTGTTTAACAAATTTTGTTGACTTCCAGTGTACCAATCACCTAAAAAGAGATCATTTGTGTACAGCTAGTATGTATAAAATCAATCTCAAAACACTTTACCTGGCCTTCTATGGGTAAACGGTTAAGGAGTACTGGTATACAGAAAATGAAGGAAAATATAAAATCCCCTCGCGCCGAACAAAACTCGGAGTTGGGTTCAGCGCGTACGGATGCGTCGACTAGTCTCCTCGCAAGTGGCTGTATTGTTTATTGGGAGTGTACTTTAACTTGCAATGTCTCTTTATAGAATCAACATTTGAAGCTCATATTTCGAATATGGAACCCCTCACATACAGAGCAAAATATTTTTTGGTGATTGGTACACTTTAAGTCAACAAAATTTGTAAACACTTTAACTTTGATAAAATTATATCATTTGTAGAAAATAAATTTATAATCTGGATTGTTATCATGTTAGTGACCCTATTGACTGTGTACATGTATCATACATCTTGTAATAGTATTGACTAATATAATTTTTGCCCCCTTCTTTCTCTCTCTCTCTCTCTCTCTCTCTCTCTCTCTCTCTCTCTCTCTCTCTCTTCCTCTTTCTCTCTCTCTCTCTCTTCCTCTATTTATGATGTAGAACATGCTACCAAGAAAGGAAACAAAATCCTTGCAATGCTGAGAAAAACTGTAGAGAAGTACAAGACGGACGGCTTACCAGTCAGTGAGAAAGAATGGACATTGGGTTTAATAGAGGTTCATCATTACATAATCATACAGGCGCATGGACATCTTACCCACAATCCCGCATTGTGAGCTTGTTGGTATCTGATGAGAAACGACCTAATTGGACAAATAAGGAAAGAAATTGGCATGAAGCGAATATAAGGCCACAACTTTTTTTTTTTCTGTGGTTCTTTCCACGCATTCTTTCAAATACAGCATCATGCTGTCCATACTTTGTCATTTGTCCGGACTTGTTCCTCAACCGAACATGATGAGGATTGCTGAAAAATTATGTATGGCTGTAAAATCCTCAGAGGGTGTTGTGATCATGAACGAATTCAAATTCGAATGAAATTTAAGACATTTTAGTGGGTTTTTCACTCTCCATGGCATGCATTTCTCATGGTAATTCAACCTTGATCAATTGCAATTACAAGCTGAAACTACAATAAGAAAAGTGCTACTAGTAGTTGTCTTTTTTTTAAAAGAAGATTATCTGATACCCAGTCACAACAACAAGGCCGACATCTGACTGACAATAGACTGAACAAACCATTACATTACGAATGGACAAGAATCGATTGGGTTGGAATGGATTGGTGTCGGTTCTGCTGCTTGACTGAGGTACATGTAGCTTAGCAAAACCCAATGATGCATAAAGAGGAGGGAAAAACGCAAAGGGGAAAATTACTGGTTTTGTCTGTGCTTCTAAAATTAGAATCAGACGTATCTGAATAAAAGTTTTCATATTATTTTGCTTAAAAGTGTCTAAAGAGGTCAATACTAATTCTACATCCTAATATTTTGGTTCTGCCTCTATAAAATACAATTTTGATTTTGAATAATTTGTCATATGCGTCTTTCCCGCGGTTTTATGCGCCATGACGTTTCGCTAAGCTACCTTATTGTATGTTTTAAAGTGGAACTTGAAAAAATTAGGAGGTAAGAAGCAAAGACTTCATTACTCTGCTGAAAGTAATCCTGGATTGAATGTGGTGTATGAAGGCCATCTGAGAAGTGTTTTCAAAAAGGCAAAGACGAACGCACCATAACAAAAAAGCTTTACTTCGTTCAGTCTGAAATGATTGATGTTAATACTCAAACTAAAGTACTTTATCTTAAAAAGCTTTGCAAGTAAATGTAAGAGAAAGTATGTTTCACTAACTTGTGTTTTTGTACAAGAAATTTTAAATTGAAAAAAAAAATGATTCTAAAAAAAGAGAAAAAACTATTTTTTGTGAAACTGCATGATTGCCACATACAAGGGTGTGCATTTTCTCTGTCTTTTTATTCTATTTTTAAAGTTATGACTCATAAAATTGTGTTTTTAGAAATCTCCTAGCTTTGATACGTGTGAACAGCGTTTTACAGAATGAGTAATATATTTAATTTTTTTTCTTCTGTATATTGTATATTTATTTCATAATGTTAATTTGTAACAAATAGCATGTATGTGGAATGCAATGAATAAAGTCTGCCTTGAGACACTTGATGTTACTTTATTTTTATTATTTTATTCTAGAAAATATAATTAAGATATTATCTCTCCCTTTTTCATTTCTTGATTTACTTCATTTTGCATGTTTTATATATATATAAAGCAGGCAGGTTCATATGTTAATATTTTCATTCAATGTAAATTTGGTCTTTGTTGCTCTTTAATGTTAGGTAGCTTTTGTGTAAATTTGTCCAAAAACTATTACAATGTACACTGCTTATGACGTGAAAGTCTGGATATCTAGTTCTTTCTCCAGTTCATCGTTGTATGTCATTTGAGGTTGCTATTCTCAAGTTTTGAACTCAAAGAAAAAAAGCCAAAGGTTGAAAAGGGAATAGAATTTAAAGAAAGATGTGGTACTTTAGAGAAGTAATGAGATTTGAGATTCTTTGGGGTACATTGTCCTTCATATAGAAAGAAATCACCTGAAACACTAGTCATAATTATCTTTGATTTACATTATAAGATTCACTGGGAGATTTAAGGTTGAAAAAGGTAAACTCTTTGCTTTTTCATTTACTAGAATTATTCAATGCAAGGTTCGGTAGTCCATTGGTATTCATTCATAATATGAAATCAGTTATGTTTGGTTGAATGCAGTACTATCGTTCTGTATCACAGCCTGTTAGTTCTATGTATAAGAGCAGAAATTTTGGAATCTCGCATCATTGAATTCAGTACTTTTTATGGCATTACTCAAAATCATTTCAGGTCAGCAATATTTTTATGAAAATGATAAACAAGAAAAAAAAATGTCCTACATGGGATGATTTCTTAATTCTGTAAGTACATTCTGTTACTACTGCCAAATATCAGTACCTTTTTTTTTCTAGTACAGAGAAGTGTTATGATTGAACTTGTAGAAAATCAGGAAAGTGAATATCTAGAAATTCTTACAAGCACCAAAATTGAATCACTGTGGAAAATTATATAACATTTACAATAGCAAAATTCTAAACTATGCAACAGGATATCATAAAATTGCCATCCAGATATAAAGTATTAAATGTCTTCTATTATCAAAAGAACAGGTTCTGGATTTGAAAGAATCTTTCTATTAATTCAACAACCCCTCTTACCAAGGTCATTATGTGTGAATGTTTTTTGTTTGTTTTTTTCTACGCATACATGTATCTTGATTGTAATTTGACTATTGTCTTGGAATCCGTCAGGCATAATGGTGAATGGTTTTCATTACAGAGCTCTGCCTCTATCTAAAGGAAGCATAAATATATTCAAACCAGTCAGGGTCTTTACTTTTGACTTCATTTTTTTTTTTGCTATGAAACTGCTTGATTGTTGAACATATATTGTTTGGGGTAGAATTGAGATGCAAATTATTTCAAACATAAGCTGTGAGGACATTCGGCTTGTGAAAATCAAATTTGGTAAAATGCAGTATATTAAGAAAAAAAATGACTGATTCGAAGTCAAAGGCTTTAGGTTTTTGCAATTGTACCGTTGTCTTTCTATGAAATTAAATTGTTAGAAATGCTCTTGTATGAGAGGTCTCTTTAAGCTCCTGTAGATGCTCATATATTTCAAAGAAATATTTTGAAAATCTTACATATAAGTTACAAAGGAGCTCTGTTACCATTGCAATGGATTTGTGATGCACAACCCCTTTTGGCACATCATTTGCTGCAAGAAATGCATTGTACGAACACAAATCATGATGGTTATAATTTTTGTATCGTTAAGCACCAGATGACTGCACTTTATCCAGTGAAAAATGGCTGTCCACCCATGGGAGGTGATGGGCTATGGGAACGCACCCTCTCTGATGCGTAAAACCAATGCCATATGATTTGCACTGGCATTGTCTAGACAAATACTACTTTATCAAAAAGGGGGTTGTCCACCTATAACCCATGAAGAAGATAGGCAATGTGAATGCACTTGCTTCTGCTTAATGATGAAACCATAAAACCATGTTGTGAGGGATTCCGCACCCTTGTTTTGTAGAGGCCCATCCTCACTGCCATATATGTGATGCTACACTATGCCCTTGTCCATAGCTATGTGAACATAACTTTGACCGTGAAACTCTGTATAGATGTGTGTTGTCTTCATAATCATATGATTGTATTCTATTGTGATGTGATCAAAATCTAATTTATTCAAAATCATTGTACTAGTATGTCAATGTGAGCGTCTGCCTTGTAATTTCAGAACATTATTGGAAAGAGAGAGAAATATGCTTGCATGTTTTTTTTAGAGTACTATGTATTATATTTCATATATAGAGTTTTATCATAGAGGAATAAGATGCGAAAGAAGTGAGATTAATTCTAGATTTACTTTGCAACCAGTAGATAGCTACCGTTTTTTAAATTTTTTTTGCTTTTTAACATTAAATTTTGAAGGCATACTGCATGATGGTACATGTACGATGACTGTTGAATGTATTTTCCTTGGAAACACTGACAAATATTTATATAATGTGTCTTCACTGTTACCAATGTGTTTTGCCCTTGTTGCATGGAGTTTTTAATTAATTAGAAAATTGCAAAAATATATAAAAAGAGAAAAGTGAAATATATATTTTGATGAAACTATTAATGGAAGATGTTTTGCTAATTCAAGATATTCTTAAGTGCCTTCTGTGGTAGATCATATGGCAGATAATGTTATCAAGGAATTATAGATTTTATTAAATTATTTGTGTTTGGGGATATCCATTTTTTTTTTTTTTTTTTTAAAGATCTATAATTACATTGAGACAAATTTTCCTTTCCTCCAGCAGTTATTTGTTTATAAATAATTGAAGTGCTTGTGGGGTAAAATTAAAGAAGGAAGACAGATTGTCTGTACCACTGTCTTATCAGTACCATAAGCGCATGTTGATGTGTATAAAGCCAATTAATTTTTGGACTTGATGAAAAATAAGCTTTGTCATATATTTAACCCATGTCATTATCAGATCCAAATATGTTTCCCCATATTTCTTTGGAGAGTATTGAATGTTTAATTTCACCTGTCATACTTTTGAAAAGTAGATCATTTTAGCTACTCTTATCCTAGAAAACAAACTAATTTGAATGTAAATAGCTCATCTGATATGGAATAATTTTATTTTTTTTCTTCTAGAGTGAGAATGAGTGGTACTCGCATCTTGACTGGGTGCATTCACATTAATTATTTCTTATATTTTCTATTTAAAGTAAATGTGAATGGCATGTGTATAAATTATATTACATTTTGAGAATAAAAGATACCTATCACCACTTTTGGTTGTGTATCATTCTCAGTTGCTCAATCTAGTCATTTTCTGTTTGTAATATACTTGGATATGCATAGCTATGTATCCACATTTTTTTGGTATAATGTGTGTATCATGTGGGATTTCATAACACTATGTATCAGTTTGGTTGTCATTTCTTTTTTTTTATTTTCTCTCCTGTTTTGCCCAATATTTTACAAAAGACTTTAAAAATATATATTTTCCATACCACCTCTTGAATGTGTATGTGTACAGTATTGAAATTTAATTCGAAGAGGGCTTTCTCACAGTCACAAAATTTTTTTGCACTGTTTAGTGTTGAGCGCAACCCCTCTCAACTATTGCTTTGTACAGTAAAAAGGGGCTGTGCACCGCTCATGGGCGATTTTGTGGCACAGTCTGGAACATTTACAAAGCCCAATTTATGTTTTAGACATTTTGTTCTCTTATTTTTCAAAATGTTTTTCTCTACATCTCACCAGCTATTGAAAATAAGGATTATTAAAATATTTGAAATGTTGGCATTGATTAGATTTTCGTTTTAAACGTTTCAAGACTTGAACTTGATGTAGCATATGATTTACAAGTATAGTTAAGTTCTGGCAGAGTAAATTCTTTTTCATCTTGTTTGTTAGGAGTTATACATAAACATTTATAGTACATTTCATGGGAACACTTATTCAGAGAATTAGGGGGAACCAGCAAAATTACCATAAAAATAATGAATCTTTCTGTAAGTCATTATACTTAAAAGCACAAAGACAATATAAAAAACTGATTTTTTTTTTCTTTAAATGTATATATACACTCTTTGTGCTAAAATACAGATATTTGGGACTAGATATTACATCTGGGTATTTTTTTTTTTTTCATTACATGTGGCATTTTCAGACTTAAGATAAATGAACTTACAACACTGTAAAAGCTATTTCATAGCAATTCTTTTTATTGCATCTTTTAGGGGAAAGGTTCATTTACATGTACATGCAAGTATAGATAAAGAAGAATTGAATTAAATAGCTAGTTGGTTCGCTTTCTTTGTACCAAACTGCAACCTAATTTTATCTCAACTGCTACATGTGTAGTTTTGTCACTAGTTTTGAAAAAAAAAATGATTACCATATCATTTACACATGTAGACTATGATGTGTGTAAAACTATCTGTTTTGCAAATCGTCACTAACAAATGTTTTTCTTATTTATCCTCTCAATGTATTTGTCTTAATCTAAACGGATTGACAATTTGTAGATTTCAAACCTGGTCATAAGTATTATACACCTTTTGAGTGCTGGTGTAGTACCCTGTACAAACTAACTGACTTTATTTCAATGATAATTGTCTTACTGTTCATTTTGTTAAGAAAAGATTTCAGATCTGTGCTAAAAAAAAAGGTGCACATGATAATCATAATGTGGGATTTAAAGTGACTTTTTGATATGACTTATATGTAAATCTGTTGCCATGGTTATGAAATGCTCTACCTGAAAACTAACACAAATTCTCCACTGTGTATCTATAAGAAAACTTGCATGAACTATAAAAAAAAAAATGAATGCTTATGAAATGATTCTAGTGATATTTTGTTTATTATGGTAGATATTTCTTTTCAAGTCCTGTAAGCACATTTAGTTTTGGGGTCATGAATCTCAAAAAGTTTGAAGGGAGGTTTTTTTTTTTTTTTTCTTTGACTGTCGATTTATTTATGTTTTGTGTTGTGCTCAGCAGACTTGCAATAAAACCCTGACTAGAACACAGTTTGTACCACATCCATTCAAAGGGCTATTTCTTTCATTATAATTCATGTATTTGTGTATTTTGGAGTTGTTTATGATTACAAGGCTGTTCACTTACACAATTACCTGATGGATTTTGTTTTAAATGACCATTGAAAGGAGATGAGAATGAGAGAGGGAGAGAGGGAGGGAGAGAGAGAGAGAGAGCATGGAGAGTGAGAACGGGAAAACATAGTTTGCACCTAATTTATGCAACTATTTCTTCTTCTCTACTGGTGTATTTTAGACTCTGATGTAATTACAAGGCAGTTCTTCTCTACGATCATTTTTAATGTTGTTTGAAATGACCAACGAAAGGCCATGAGGCCATAACAGAATCGACCGCTTGAAGAAAAGAGAAACGAGACATGGATAGAGAAAGAGAGAAAGAGGGTTAGGAAAATAAAGGGAGGGAAGGAAGAGGATAGAGATGTAGAGATTGAGAGGTAAATGCTCTTATATTTTAAAGTAGATATTCAAAGCAAATCACAAATATGCTCAATAATGTATCTCTAGAAACTAGAAAGCTTGCAGATGATAATCGTATAAGTTTTACGTTAACTGCGTGTTTGATGATTAAAAAATAACACAAATAAAAACACTTCTCAGCATCTGGGATATCCGAGCGATTCGCCAGAAATATACCGATGTTTTCGTGACGTCACATCAGGTGCCAATCCTGCCTAAGCAGACGACGTCCTATATCAAGTGAACGTAACTGCAATGCAATTATTTTTAAATTATAAAGAGTTTGGTGTGTTTCACCATGACCGTATTTCACATCATTCTAAAAGGGAAGTGAAACCGTTTCTAGTAACTAAAATCTTTTGTTTGTAAAAAGTCATAATAAGAGTCAATGATCAATCAAAGAAATCACACTTTCGAATTGTAAAGCCCGCTGAATTATAGCATGGATGGTATTCGTTCCCTCTTGAAACGCCGACATGCCGCGGTGCATGCAACTGAAAATACAATGGCATCTTTTTTTGTTTACAAGCGATTGATTCCTTTATTTGTTTAACGCTGCATTTTTCATCAAAATAATACCATGCAGGAAATTTAGAGTGAGGCAACAAATAAGCATTTATACTGACGCTAGTGAAGTAAGAGAAATAAGTGAAGATGAGATGACAAAACAGGCACTGAAAATGTATAAGATGTTATGGGGCATCGTCTGCTTAGGAAGGATTGCTCCCCGGTATGACGTCACATATCTCAGCAGCGTTCAGGGAGCTCTATAGGTGCTATAGCGGGGCTGTGTTATATCATTTTATAATTGATAATAATCATTATTCAAATGTTTCCAAGCGTTGAATTTTGATAACCTTGTTCAATCTAAGCTTCACCTATGCAATAATAAAAATTAAATCAATATTCAAAATCAATGAAATTCTACTTTAAAAGAACTTACATTATTTATTTATTTGCAGTTATTTTATACAGTGTAACATTGTCACTTTCAGAACTGCTGTCCACAATGGCCCTGTCAGCCTTTACTATGTACATGACCAGTATCTTTTAAGATTGACATACAGAAGAAAGAATATAATACCTTGTAGAAATAAGAAACAAAGAAATAAGTTACTTTGCGTATATACAAAATACAGATTTGAAGACAAACTGAGAATAATTAGATTGAAGGAAAATGTTTTGAAAAGTTTTGAAAAACACAGCAAAACCAACATTTAAAAAAAACAATGAAAAAAAAAAGAAAAAATAGAAACGATTTAACAGTTAACTTAAATTTACTGTTTAAAAATGACATTTAAAATGAATGATTTGGAAACACTTTGGAAATTAACAATATTATATTTAAACATGAACTCGCATCATTGCAACTCATTTCTATACAAAATTTCTACTTAGAATCAACGTTAAAACATGACTTTTTGCATGATTATAGATAGCATTAAGCAATTAATCCAAAGAGCAAAAAAAAAAATTAATTAATAATAATAATAATAATAATAATGATACGCAAAGAATGGGAAAGTGGGCCAAAATAATTGGAAACATACGTTGCACTTGGGACATCGACCATCGTTTATCATTAATGTCTGTTGATAGAGCAAAGTTCATTTTCATTAGTGTGGATATTGGGAGGGGCACTGGGCATAAGCCCCCCCCCCCCAAAAAAAAAAAAAAAAAAAAAAATGAAAAGAAAAGAGGAAGAAAGAAATGAAGAGGGGAGGATAACGTGAAGAGGAGATGATAAGACTCCCTCATTCGGTCGCCTTGTTTTTTGTTTTAAGTATTTTTTTATTCATTTATTTTCAGTGAAATCAACCGATATACAAAAATAGAAACATTACAATCATGAATAAAGTAAACAGAAACTTATACAATTAATTACAAGTAAATATATATATGAAAAAAATTATACATTCAACACGATAAAAACTACTTTCGAAAAATAAACTCAAGGGCAATTTCAAAGGCCTATTGTACTGCCCATAGAAATCAGGTTCGGATTACGTAATATGCCATTGTAATGTTCGCACATTTCTAAAGGTGATAGACAGGGCTATTGAAATGCCTTCAGTTGATTTTTCGAAAATAGCTTTTATCGTGTTATTCATGGAAGAACAAAGAATTTACACATACATGTACTTGTAATTCACTTGATATCTCAGCTTACTTGAAATTATACACATATACAACTGAAAAATAATATACCTTTGCGTTATCTGTAAAAATGTATACATCCATGGACGCACAAAGAATTTATACAACTGAAAATATACCTTAAATATAACTATTCCTTTTATATGTTGTTTTTTTTTCACTGAAAGAAAAATGTATAAAGATAAAAAGGAGAAGAAAAGAAAAAAAAAGGGGGAATGAAATATGAGAGAGAGAGAGGGGAAGGGAAGAGACAGACAGACATACCCGCACATCCCAACACAATACCTCACCCCTTCCAGCCCAGCCCCCTCTTCCCCACCCCCTGAGCGCTCCTCTCCGCACTTGTCTAAAATGTTATGAGTAAGACCGGCACCCCCCCCCCCCTTTCCTCAATGGCTGGAACTAGGATTTTCCACTTGAGAGATAAGCCTGCCCAGGCATCGAATCGACACTAATGAAGGAAACCAGACAAATTAGAGAAACATAGTAAGTGAAAGTTTGAGGTAAATCCGACCAAAGGATGAGAAAATGACGAACTTTTATAGTTGTGACCCATCAAACGCAAGTTGGCCAAAATGTGATAACCCATGCTAGATAGCAGTTCCCTATGTCCATCGTCCGTGCGCCGTATGGAAGGCGCCGCGCATTTTGGCGTGAAGGCTTTTAAAAATCAGTGTACAGTCCAGTAGTGTTCAAGCGATTGAAATGATTGATCAAATAGGTGATGAGAAAAATTTTGGACTATGGATTCAGCAAAATTATAACAAGATTATCAAATCTTATGGATATTATCATTATAGAAACACAACAAGAATAATTGAGAGAAAGAGATTGAGGGATACAGAAGAAAGGAGGGAGAAGAAGGGATTGGAAATTGTTCTCTTTTTTGTTGTTGTTGTCTGTAAGCAAATTGAATTGAAAGTAATGAGAGAGAAAAGGAAACCATGAATAAGAAAGGATGAAATAGAGAGAGGCAGTGGCGTAGCCAAGATTTTTCAATAGCGGGGGGGGGGGGGGGGGGGGGGGGGGAGGGGAGGGGGGAGGGGGGGGGGCAGACGTGAAGGATCCAACCGCATGGCCATGGTAGTTCGACTGCTGACTGCTTTTCAATTATTTGGACGCAATATTCCACTGTGTAACAGGGGTGGGTGCAGGGAGGGCGGAGTTTTTTCCCCCTTCCCGCGCGAAGCGCGAAAACTTTGACGTATTAGCAAATTTTGAGAGAAAGATAACGGTTCGTAGCGCCTTTTTAGGCTTTTTTCTTTCGCTTCCCCCTCGTTTTCGCTCTCCCCCTTTTTTTTCTTAGTGGCTGAATAGGGGGGGGGGGGACATGGCCCCTTGTGCCCCCCTGTCGATGCCAGTGGAGAGAGAGGAAGGGAGGGAGCTAGGGAGAAAGAATTTCTATTTTAAGAACAGACTAAGTGTGAGAGAGAGAGATGGAGAGGAGAAAGAAAAATTAGGAGACGCGGGAATTATTAACCAACTGGACACTCGAGTGGTGTAACCAATATTTATATAATATTGAATGGCCTTGAGTGGGATACAAGAATATATCGCACGAGCTATGAGCATATTTCACGAGTCGGCACGACGAGTGAAATATTTTCAAAGCGAGTACGATATATCCTTGTGTCCCACGAAAGAAAAGCCATTCAATATTATTATTATTAATTGTATGATACCTAGTTCCTCAATTTTCACCATTACATGTCCTTATGTTTTTGTATTGACTTCGACATAAAACAAAGGTAGAAAAACATTTTAGTCCTTACCCAAGCATTTTGCAAGAGCTGCGCGCATGCATCCATTGTCTTAACCTTTGCGTATTTAAGCGCGTATTCACTTTTTTACGCGTCACGCGCACCCCAAAACCATGAGATATGGAGATATATTGCACGGTCATCCGGGTACTTTTACACAAACCATGAGATATTGTTTTAAAATTGCACGGTCATCCGGGTACTCATGCGCAAACCATGAGATACGCCAATTTTTCTGGTCGCCTGAAAACCCTTCATACAAATAATAATGGTCAATACTTTTTACCTAAATATTGGGCATATATTTACCAACAGTATTTGGTAATTATGGGTTGGGTACTTGTTGCCCTGTAGTTGTGTAATTTTGTCACATTTCCTTTGCCAGTTGGGTAAATTTTGTTGGGTAACTGATGGTTGGTTAGAAATTCGCTTTTTCCCAACTTGTGGTAAATATTTTTACCCAATATTGGGGAAAACACTTATATGAATATTCATGAATTTTTAGTAGCGTATGGTTTGGGGTGGCCCGATTTACTAACTGTCACCGAATGCATAAAAAAATATAAGGGGTATATAAGAGCTTGCACTAGTTTGCACTAACTGGATAGGATAGGACGAGGATAGGATAGGTTAAGATATAGGATAGGATAGCTTAAAATAGGATAGGTTAGGATTGATTAGGTGAAGACCCAGAAGGACGTAACAAGCAGATTTCATTTTTGTTTACCTAGGTTGGAGGAAAAAGGAAACAATAAATTGGGCAGCTGAATTTGCCCAACCACATGATATTTGTTACCAAAGAGCTGAACAAATAGAGGGTTGGGCAATCCTATTGGGTAAGATTGGTTGGGCAATAATTACCCAACTGAGAATATAACCAACAGTTGGGCAATTGTAGAGTTGGGTAAAATTTAATGGGTCACCAACTGATGGGCAATTTAATTTGCCCAACAACATAGTAAATGGATTGCCCAACATCAGTTGGGCAAATTTTAACCAAAAGTTGTGTGGACAGTATGTTGCCCAGTGTTGGTTAAAAATTGGGCATTTTTTTGCCCAACTTTTTTAAGAGTGTATAATCATGAGAAACAGAGATGATAAGGGAGCAAAAAGAAAGAATAAAGAGAACACTGAAGAAAGGAAATGGAAAAATGAAAATAATGAGTTTTCTGCCGTGCTCGAGACAAAGAATTAAACGAAATAATCTGCTTTTCCTCTTCACAATCACAGAAAATGATATTTGTCGAAATCGGATTTGGTCGCGAATGGGAGTTTGACAGTCTTCCCCGAGGCCAAACGCTACAAGCAAAACCTGTGTGGGATATGATTGTTTGCATTGTCTCCCCGCCGGGGTATCAAAAAGACAGTGGGCAAAGCCAAATGTGGAGAAAAGGCATGATATTACAAAAAATTTAGAAATCATTTGTATTTCGAGAACTGCATTTATTAGGTTTCTATTCTCTCGCTCAAAGAGTACTTTATTCTTTTAAACTTTCCTTTGTTCACTTGCTCTCTTCATGATGATTTTTACTAAAAAAAAAAAAAAATTGCCAGAAACGTGCAGGTGCTATGTTGTTTGATATTAGGAGTCTCTCTGGTCTCATCAAAAGCGCCTATAACTTCTGAGCATAGGCGCACTGGGGAGAGGGGTTCCCCACTCAACCCCCTCCCCCTTGAATGTTGAAATTACTATTATTAGTAGTTTATGGGCCTTTGATGTTAACTCATTGACGAAGCATGGGTATATTCGAGTTTTCACAGACGTGTATCAATCACACATGCTTATGTACGTCTGGGGACCGACCTTTACCGTCACCATCCGAAAGACGTGACTCAGCTTCGAACCTGGGTCCGATCAGAATCAGTTTGTAGGCGAAGACAGAGAGCTGGCCTCGGACATTACCGCTAGACCGACTCACATCGCCCTATTATATGGCTTACTTCTCTCGAGCAAACACCAAGCGTTGATCAGGATAAGTGGTGTATAGAAGGTGTTTCATTTCTGGTCATTATACACATGCGAACCCTCTGGGCCTCCATCACCCCTTGTTACAATGTTCACATGCAATGATTATAAAGTTTAACCCATTTTGATCTTCCGTCCATCCTCCTCCTCTTTCTCCCTTTTCCGACAAAATGCTTATCATCATTCCTTCCCTTTGTTTTTACATTGGACATTTCTCTCCTCCGAATCTTTTCTGCTGTCTTCTCTTTTTCCACCCCCCCCCCTCTCTCTCTCTTCTTTTCTTCTCTTCCCGTCATTTCTTCCTCTCTTTTTCGATCTCTCCTATGCGGTGCCCCTCTTATTCAAACTGCCCTATCGCTACTGCATGACTAGTTATCCTACCATGGATTAATAAAGTCACGTGCTTCAAAATGGCCGCCGGGTAAATGTCCATTTACGTATTGGCCTGTAATTAGCTTAACCAGCGTTGACAAGCCGTCAAAGATTGTCAAATAATGTTTGATAATTATAGCCACCATACAGGCTATGCTTAATTGTTTCAGGCGTTTCTATTATTTGCTTGCAACTATATGGTTCGCTTCTAACACATCATGCAAATATTAATTTTGTATTGG
>CM046851.1:26033897-26063897 GCA_025618425.1 Heliocidaris tuberculata | reverse complement strand
CAAGAAAACAAATATGCGTGCGTTCAACATAATTGACAATTACTCCTAGCATGCTGAGGGGCGGTACGCGCGATTTTCAAGACGGCTTTCTCAGTGCGGAGTGCAATTCTCCGTGTCACCGCCTCGTCATTACGCGCGCAGCGGGTTTCTTGTATACCGAACTAACTGCATGAACGAGTGCGCCAAAACGTGTATTCATCATTGACAAAAAGGGAAAGTGTATACCTTGTTTGCCTGTTTGAATAAATGAAAATAGCTCGTCACTGAACTTAAACAAAACGAAAAGTGGGTCGTTATATTAGTGAACATGATGAGTATAATGATCGTGAGATTTCCCCCCCCCCCCCTTCCGTTGTACTATTTGGGGTGAGGGAAACAAATCGGCATCTCTTTTCCCCGGAGAAGATGGAGTTCGTTTTCGCCCACCCATAGTGGTGCTTAATTATTCACTAAAAGCTACGCGTGGTAGTAAGAATGACGATATTTTTCACACGCCCTCGTCAAGATAATTTGTTTAATATCTGTTTGACATTTTCAGAGAAATGAGAATAAGAGATTTAACAAAATAGCATATTCGAGTAAGATTTACCATTGAAAATAAGGATGTCTTTTGCCAAGAAATTATTCCCTTTAAAGGTCATCGATCCTCTAGTTCTATACAAAAAGGTACCTGTTTCTTTCTTCTTCTTTTTTTGCGCAGAAAAATATAGTCACTCTCAGTTTAAACTCTTCAATTCTTTGGCAGAATTTGCCGCCCACAGCAAGGAAGGGGTTAAGAAAATCAATATCGAGGAATTAAAAAGATAGAGTAGACAGAGAGAGAGAGAGGGAGAGGGGGGGGGGTGAGATAGCGACAGAGATACAGAGAGGAGGATAGAGGAGGAGAGAGATAGAGAGATATCGATAAAGATAGATAGAAATAGAGATACTATGCCCAAATTTACGCGTGATAGGGAGCGAGGGAGGAAGGATGGGAGAGATGGAGGGGGGGGGGGCGAGTATAAATCCTATAAATCCATTTTCTTTGATTATCACTTCTTTGTCATTGATTCCGATCGTTTGGCGTCGCGTCGTGTTGCTGGTGCGTGGTTAACTCAAATCATGTACTCCCATCGTTCTTATATCATCGCTGTAATCTGACTAGGAAACCTAAAAAGAGCAAAATCTGTCCCAAGATGTCATGATTATCCCAAGAACGTCCGCCTCACGATAATACCAGCATGAAATCATTAGGAACAGCGTTTCCACCGAGAACCAGAAGCCAGAATCCAGCGCAGGATAAAGTCTGTGTACGCCCCTCCCATTGTGTATAGAGTTTTGGATACCCCACTGGCCAATTCTTCCTCTATAACATAGCCCTTAACAATTTCTATTCTGTCTTTCTTTCTAGTTCTCATATAGCCATGGTGAATGGGAAAACTAAGATATCGAGATAGGAGAAAGAGAACACAAGAAGCAGATAATTATAAGAATTAAAGGTAGAGCCTATTTAATTTTCCAAGAAATTTTCCTGGTTATTACAACCACACTTTACACTGATATTTGCAGTATGACATGTAAATATCAAAAAATATTTGTACTCTTTAAGCATGTTACGAGCGAACTGTCTTGTACAAGGCTTTCTTTAAAAAAAAAATTGTCAATGAGGTGGATTATAATTTCAGGATTTGATTTGATTTTGATTTAATTCATATAATTTTCTTTATTTCAATACAAACAAAACAAATAATCAATACTTTTATGCAGATAACACAGTACAGTGTAATAAAGTTGATACAATCAATGACAACTTTGTTATATCTTTCTAAAAAAAGAAGAGTGAATTTTCACTGTTTTCACTCCCCTGGGAGGCACGTCAGTGATCACTTGTTTAGGAGTGAATATCGATTGACTATCGAATGCTCTCTAAAAGGAAAAGAGTGGAGTTTCACTCTATTTTCACTCTATTCTCATTCCCCCGGGGAGTGACGTCAGTGATCACTAGATTTCTTTTTTTTTTTTTTTTTTTTTTAGACAAGTTTTTTTTTTGAGAGAGAGGGTAAGAAGAATAAAAAATAATGAAGAAAAAATATTTATTCATATATTGACCTGAATAAAGACTAAAACGGAGGGGGCATGCTTTATAGGAAGCAAAGCAAAGCTTCTATCAAGATTACGCTAAAATCATCATCGGCATATATAGGTTGTACTTCTGAGGATTGCTTTACAATGCCCATGCATTGTTGAAAGATACGATTGTTAAAAGCATTTCCGCAGCGGGTTCTAGCGGGAGGGGGCATGCACGGCAGGCTCGCTCCTATTTTCTTTGGGGTAAAACGTTTTCCAAGAAAATCACGAATGGAAGGCGTGGGCCTCTTGCGCATTTTCTTCTTCATTGTTAGGGCTACGCCATTGATTAATCGAACTCCATTAATCATGATAATAGGGCTCTGTTAAATAACCTACAGGTATTTAGTGAGGACCTGACAAGAAGAGAGAGTGAGAGAAAAAGACTGGATAATGGATTTCCCAAAAGAAATTAAAATGGGGTATGTCAGCCCCACGGGCCCTACTCATGGCACCTCCGCTTGGAGTGGTTAACATATATACCCGTCCCCTTCCAGAGTTTCATTCTCACCGCCTCCATCTTCCAGGAATCAAAATGTTGATGTCACCATACTTATCAAAGTCTTCTTGACAGGGCAATAAAGTCAACAAAACAAATAATAAGCACGATATACATAAATTTTCATGCCGTCGTCCCTTGTTTACCATGGTAACAGTGGGAGGGGCTTGCGCTTGCGAAAAAAATTAATGTAGCCTCTCTCCCTCTCCCTCCCTCTTTCTCTCTCTCTCTCTCTCTCTCTCTCTCTCTCTCACTCTGTCTGCCATTAATATTTTCTAGATGATTTTTCTTTCACTTTCCAATTGCGAGAAGGCCCATGCATAAATACAATACAACGCTGATTATTACGCAGCACGATCGGACAACAAAGTCTAATTAGTCATCGGCGCCCTTTTAAGCGCTGCCCCTTTTCAACCCCTGTTTAATTCTCTTCCCTTCTCTTTCAAGTCGTTGTATTTTACAAATGATAATCCTACGATTTCATATGAATGTGGGGGGGGGGGGGGGTGGGCTGGAATTCCTTTCATGGCATATCCTCTAAGTTCAGTTCGCTGATTGGTCAATTGGTGGGAGAATCTTGAGCAAAAATTGCTTTAAATACATCTGATTCTTCTTTCGAGTCACAGAGCCGGTGAATAGGGGAGGTGAGATTAGATTACACACCGAAGTGGTACACATATTAGTAATTAAAAATATTCATCTTCTGGGTCTGGTAATCTACCAACATTTGGTCATATTTTAACAGCAGTATTGTTTATCGTTTACCAAACACGCAGTTTATGGCATATTTCTGAGAGAAAAATGACTATGCAAGATATGGCACCTACAACAGCAGAATCAACCACCTTTGGTATCCGATCACCATCGTCGTTGTCCTCATCGTCATCATCGTCGTATGCGGCTTCGAGACACCATTCTCCTGCAAACAACGTCCTATCACCCTGCGTGTACTTAGATACAATAGAACGACGCGCACCAGTGGTCGAGGCGAGACGAAAAAGACGACGTCTGGCGGCGAACGCCAGAGAACGCAAACGAATGAACGGACTGAACGCAGCCTTCAACGCGCTGCGCTGCAAAGTGACAAATTTCAATGGAGACAGCTCGCTATCAAAACACGATACTTTGCTGATGGCTGTCAACTACATTTCCGCGTTAAGATCTATGTTAGAGGAAACAGACTCGGAGAGCAGCGAAAGTATGAGGTGTGAATCGCCTGACTGGACAGATAAGTGAAAGAGAAGGTCCTGTGATCATCGAAAATTTACACACCCAAAGAATCAGGTAACACCATAAAAAGGGTATTTTTTTCTTTTGGTAAAAAGACCACCCTCGAATACAATTTAATGAATCATAAGAGCAGAATAAAAGATGAATGTAATATCATGAATATGTATTTTTAAAAAAAAATATAATGGAAAGCACTCAGTTCACGCAATTAAGTTAAGAAATAAAGAAAAAAATATTAGTTAATATTGTTCTTTAAAAAAACTGTCTCCTATCGTAATTTTGGAAATGTGACAATTTGTTCAAAGCCTAAAAAGCGACATGCACAAACATGTAAGCATGAAAAAGGGGAAAATGTTCGTCATAGACAAGGACTTCTGTTATTATTTTGACAGCATAATCTTTTATGATTCATGTATTTTCTTTCAAAATGGATTTTTCTTTCTTTTCATTCCTGTTTTAGCAGTAGAAGATAAATGACGAGTTGAAAAAAAAGGTTAATCGGACGTAAGAAATAAATTAATCCGAAAATGTAGCACGATTTATAAATATCTTCAAAGAGCTAGAATTTCAAAGTAACAAAAAAATATGCTTCATGATTTTTCCTAAACATAAATTATGTTAGTCACCTTTTCCCCCTCACTCTTTTTAGCTTCCCCAGAAAATACTGAGTAAAAACTTGGAAGAGGCGAGGAAAAAAACTTCTTTCCAGATGCTCAGGCGACAGACTATACCTTTGACATGTTTGAGATGTAAGAAATCGCAGTCGCCTCCTGTTAAGGGCTTCGGCTCCAAAGAACTCTTCGGCGTCACCTGAGCCAGTGGACAGGAATACGGGACGAAGATCACAAGTAAGCAGGATGAATGATTAAGATTAATTAAATAATGCTGGAAAAAAAATATTTAAGGAGAAGGCTCGAACGAACCTTTTTGGTATACACGTTTCATAATACCAGGCACCCTATCATAGTAAAGACCAAGGATAATTTTCTCTAGCAATCTTGTCATAACAGACTCTAAAATTCAATTATCATGATTATAGACTGATGAATGGAGCTGTTATTAATGGGAATGCCAAGTGATTTTTAACGTTGTCCGTTTTTGTTTGTTTGTTTGTTTGTTAGAGAAGCAGAATAATTGTGACGACAAATAAATAACCTGTCATTTTTTTTTTTTTTTTTTTTTTTTGGGGGGGGGGGGGGAGTGAAAGGACACCTGTGGTATCATGACATTGTAATTTCTCCTGTTTATAACCAGAAGGTTGTTAACTCACCTTTACTGTTTGTAAAACGATACAAACTAACGCCCTTCTGTTTCCCAGCAGACGATTTATCGCTATGAATAATAATAATTCAAATGAGATAATTGGTTCTGTTCGAACTTCTATTCAAAACTGAATCCTGCTTTTTTTTGTGTGTGTTTTTTTTGTTACTCCCAGTACTCATTCTTTTCCAGGCATTGTCATGACAACTTCTGACTTGATCAAAAGAATTCTATTACTAGTATTCATAGATTGTTAGGTCGTTCATCGTAAGGTCTGACAATTTGATACATTGATTAATTTCACTGGTTCGGAATAAAATGCGGTTATTGGGGCGCACTGCGTGTGGAACTTATTAATTCCATCGCTCGACCACTGGTAAATACAAATACCGACTGATACCAAAGATATTCTATCTGGAAGTGAGATATTGTCTGTCATTGTATTAATCTTGTTTTGCAAAATTCGACTTGACATTACAATGCAGCAGACTCCCTTTGTAAAACACTTTCCTTCAGTCAAATGTAGCTCATATTTTGCACCAGTGTAATTTTACAGCTTCTAATATTTGACAATATTGATATGTCTCATGTTTGTAAATTACAGCATCGTGAATATATCTTAAGTGTTGATTTACTAATAAACTATTTTGTGAATAGAAAATGTATTCCCTATGTAATGTTATACAATGTTTAAAAGAGCATAAAGGCTCGAATATATTGTGCAATATTTTTGAACCATTGGTAGATTGTAGAAGATTAAAATGTAGTAATTGTAACATATTATAGGCACTGACGTACTGATGGGGGGCATGGGGGCTGCAGCCCCCCAAAAGTTCCGCGCCTAAACCAAAAGAAAAGAGGAAGGAAAACATTTCAAATTACTTAGTACCTACCAGATATCTGACAAAATTACTTTTTCATTGAAAATGTCTATTTTTTTGCTCGCTCGCTTCATTTTCTTGCAAGTGTGTAGAAAATTGTGCACCAAATGCCTATATGCTCAGCCCCTCAAAATTGTTGGTTCATTACGCCACTGTATATAGGGGAGGCAGGGACGGGGCTGCTTTTTTGTAATCTTGCATTAATCGTCTATTGGTTGAGAAGCGTAAATCAATCACAACAAATTGAATTAAATTCAACATCGATGGTTATCGAAGACTTCTATCAAAGTTCATATTTGTTTGAAATTACATTAGAAGAAATAGTTGGTGAAAAAATTGTCTATCGTAAAGCTCATAATACATTTTGATAAAAATGGTTCTATCCAAAACCATTAAAAGTTCCTAATTTTGGTACTCCAGTAGCTCATTTTAAGAAGAATCTTTTTGAACCAACATCTATTCTTAAGGTTTTACTAAGATTGTTTTTTTTTTTTACCAGCAGCTCATTTTAAAGTGTTAGTAAACACCTTTTCGAACCAGCAGCTCATTTTAAGGTGTTGGTGAACACCTTTTAGAACCAGTAACTATTTTAAGGTGTTACTAAGCACTTTTTAACCAGCAGCCCCTTTAAGGTGTTTGTAAGCACCTCTTTTTTTTAACCAGCAGCTCCTTTTAAGGTGTAAATAAGCACCCTTTTCTGAACCATCAACCCCTATTAAGGTGTTAGTAAGTACATACCTTTACCATTTAAAAAGTGGGCTTACCAACACTTCAAATAAGAGACGCTGGTGTAACAAGGTGTTATCACCTTGCATCTTTCTTTTTTTTCTTAGAGTATATGTATCTGACCTAGTTGACACTTTGTCCTCTAAACCTTATCTATACCAAAAGTCTGATCAAATAAGCTAGGAACCAAAATGCAGTTTCCCAACAATGAGCGAGGTAACCATGGTTTTCTTGTGTCTACCAAATAGTCTGTAGTAAAGGATTACTAGATTTGAAAATTTTCTTTCTGTTAAATCCTGTTCTTTCAATTCAAACCTCGATCTTTCACCATTAAAAACTGTTTTAGACTATTGTGCCTTTTTGTTGGTATGCTCAGCAAAATAATTATATCGTTTTGTTAGTACCAACGGATGGCTTTATGCCGAGTGGTTCTCACGCCTTTTTCAGAATGGCGGGAAAATTGTCACCGTTTCTAAATTTGTTATTAATCTTTGAGCATGTAATGATAAGGCTTGTATCACTATTGATTTTGTAAAACAAAAGTCTTATTAAGCATGTTAAGTTGCTTTACACAATCTTGTGCAATATTACCAGTCTTCCTAAATAATTTGGTTAATGTCTCACCTAGGCCGTATGAAGTATGTTCTATATGAATGGCGCATGTTTTGGTGAAACCATATTTAGTGCAATTTTGCCTATTAAATTAAGTTTGATTTTTAAATGTGAATGAAAATTTGTATGTACAGGTATTTGATTTGCAATTGATTCTTGAACATAAATCGTCTTGAAAGTATCACAACGACCTTATTTATTACTTTAACATGAATGCAGTTTTTGTTAATAAAATCTAAGAAAAAACACATTTTGTGTGCCATGTCATAGAAATGCCTTGTTTATTTTGTTTTTAAGTAGTGTAAAGATATACATGTTTATAATATGATCTGAGCAGCAGCAAACCAATTTAATTGGCTTACTTGGGAACCTCTTTGCAGGGACTGCTAGCTTTACCGACTGTTAACAATTATCTGTTGATACTTGAAGTCATGATTGTTCCCAGTTGCACATTATAATACAAAAGGAAAAAGATAATCCAAACGATTCATGCAAAGCATATTCTTATTCATAGTCGTGATTTTTAAAAGTTCCCTCCATAAAATTATAATTGGGATTCGTATAGCATTGCTTCTCTGAAATATATAAACTGTCTACATTAGACCAGTTTGGGAAATGTCTTCACGTTAATGGACTTTTTGTCCCAGAATTCCTGGGTCCCCTTAACACAAAGGTTTGCAATCAATTGCAAATTTGAAACTACGGTTATGATTCGTTAATTGTCAGCCTTTCGAAGAATATGTGTATGCGACGACGATCTTGACTGGTCATTGCTATTTTGCAAATGATTGCAAACTTTCGTGTTATGGACCCCCGCCCGGATGACGAACTACTCGATTCACCTGTTACGAAAGTAACCATCTCAATGAATGGAATCAGGAACTCACATTTGTCGTTGCTTGCTTCAGACAAGCTTTTGTTTAGCCAAGAACGACTTTTGTTTAACTTCACTTAAGACTTCACTTAAGACTATAAACATTTTGAAAGAAAGGGAAAACTTAAAGGGAAAGTCCACCCTGATTACAAGTTGATTTTTAAAGAAGCAGAAAAATTAAAGAAGTAGATCAATGAAGGTTTGAGCAAATACGATAAGAAATAAGAACGTTATGAAATATTGAAGTTGTCATTAATCAAACAAAAATTGGTAACTTCGTGGCTCCTCTCCGATTTGCCCTGTACCCCAAAAATCATTAATTTCCCTTTTCTCTAAAGAAAATATCCAAACATACATGCACCTTAGATATGATCATTGCTCATGTGTTTTTACACAAAACCTGTATGAAACCAATCTAATCTCCTTCATCAGAAACAAAGAAAATGAAAATTTATGAAATTTTCTGTACTGAGCAAATGGGAGAGGAGCTCGCAACAGATACGTCACGCAGTTGCCAATTTGCGTTTGATTGATTACAACTTCAAAAATTCATAACTTTCTTATTTCTTACAGGATTTTTGCTCAAACCTTCACTGATTTGTTTCTTTGTAATCAGGGCGGACTTTCCTGTTAAACGTTAACTTGTCCTTAAAATATTCAAATGTTTGATATGATAGATATAAAGAGAAAGGGGAAGGGAGAGAAAGACAGGCAAGGAAACGGTAGAGGAGAAAAGAGGAGAGGTAGAAAGGGTGAGAAGGAAAGAGAACAAGAGGGAGAGAAAGAGAGCAAGAGAAAGAGAGAAAGAGAGAGAGAGAGGGAGAGAGAAAGAGAGAGAGAGAGGGAGAGAGAGAGAGAGAGAGAGAGAAGGGGAGGAGTATAGTTCTGAGGAGAGAAAACATGAACTCATTTGATACAATGAAGTCTGTGGGAAAACTAACATTAAATGAAGCATTGGGCATCATAAATTATTCACTCTGTTGACTGAACATTTTATCGACCGTATTGATGAAGTCTCAAAGCTTACGCGTGAGAATTTTCACCTTCAAAGCATGATCTTCCGTATATAAGACATTGGACTGCAGAGCAATGGGGTGGTCGACCGACCGTGATCGTATTTCAAGGTCATCAATGGTGTTCAGCGATCCAGATAATCGTGGACATTGTTCTCGGGAGCATTCTTCTCAGGAAGGGTGGCTTATTTCAGTGATCTTTTCACACCATGTTCACCAAAGACGCGGGCACGATTTGTGAAGGGGAAATTGCAACCGGTTTTTTTTTCTTCAAATATTTCTCTTCCTATATTTTGTCTACATCATTGTCTCTAGCAATTATTTTTCAACTAAATTTTTGAAAAAATATTGTTTGCTCCTTTTCCTCTTTTATCTGAAAATGTTCTTCTTCTTCTTCTTCTCTCTTTCTCTCTTTTACACATTAGTTTTGTGTACATGTAAACACCTCCCTCTCCTCCTCTTCATAACGACATACCCCCCCCCCCCCATCTCTCTCTCTTTCTCTCTCTCTCTCTCTAGGTTAAATTATCTACTCTTTATTTTCAACTAAGTACTGGGTGATAGCTGGCAGCATATCATCGATTTTCATCAATGCAGTCCATCTATTTAGTCATGATAGCTATTACAATACAATTCTCATTTGGTGGTACCCGTTACACCACACCCTTCTTCAGGCACTAGCGTGGTTTATTCGAAAACACGTGTTTTCCCCCAATCCACCAGTCATGACATTAACATTAAAAACATATTAAGGCAAAGACAGACGAACCGTTAAGTTCAGAGGAAGCCTTGGCGAGCTTCATACATACACAATTACAAAGGGGTAAAATGGGCAGCGTAGCAGGCGCGCGCTGACAACAATGCGAGCGGCATGCGTTTCATATTGGAGCTAACAAAATATACTACGGGTGGTGCTGCGTGACGCGGTCGAGACTTGAAAAGCATGCGAATAAACAGGTCTTGTGGCATGGAGATGACAGAGGCCTGTGAAGAGTAAGTGAGTGGTGTGTGTACGGGTGAGTATAACCTATATTTCTACACAGACACAGGAAATGAGCTTGTCAAAGGCCCGTGTGTTAACGTCCCAGGGTGCTACACAGCTTAGCGAGCCTGCTGATTGGCTGAAAAGTATGTGATCACGTGACCGTGTGTATGCTTCGTTCGCATAGTCAGAGGTGCGTTTTTTCTTCGTATAGAGCGTGCTTATTCCCTGCTAAACAAAGTTGTGGTTTATCCAGGACCGGGATGCTTGAGAAAGGGGAATATTTCCAGGAAATCAGCTTTCATTTCGCGAACATATACAGCGATATTCTAGAATTAGGGGTACTTTTTGACGAATTCCGCGAAATCAACACTCTAAGGGTATTTCGGAGTAGGCCTGAATAATATCCGCATTGTCAAAAATTAGAGGTGACAGATCCTCGTTATCACATAGTAACTTAAATAATTCATATGAAACCTCCGTGGAATTCTGAAAGGAGATGATATATCTTAGCTGAGTGTTAACTTTTCTCTCGTGTAAAAGAAGGGGTTAAGTTCCATCTTTCGGTGACAACCGCTCTCATCGGATTCTAGGGCATCAACAGTCTCCCAGAACCTCGGATGACATTTGAGGCAATACTGAGTCCATGTAATGACGGAACAGTTTCAATACACAGAATCAAACCAGACTTACACTAACCCTTAATGCTCTTAACTTCAAATATTAAATGAAATCTTCCAAACGATAATGCAACAATGAGTCCTTATAATGACGGGGAAAAGGGTAAACTTACAAAGAATCAAACCAACTTACTCTGAATTTTCAGAACTAGAAAATTAACAAATGATGTCATCCAAATGATTTTGGTCAAAATTTATAATAGCTGAGACCTAAGTAAAGAAAGAAAAAGAAATTCATAGTGCCTGCTGAGTATCACAGAACCTGTGGTAACATCTGTGCTTTTCAGTGAATATGGTTTGTAGCAAATATTTGTTAAAATTCCTCACGGGAGGACCCGGGATAATGTTACTAACAAATATGAGACACCATTCCGAAAAATCTGTGACAAGAAAAAGCAACAACACCAAAGTTGTCATATCATCGGGTGCCTCTTTGGTATGAAATTAGGAAAGGAGGACATTGGGTGCTGTGTACCGAAGGTATTCTACTTGGGTTTCAAAAGAGGGACACGGGCCGAAGGTGCCCCCCCCCCCCAAAAAAAAAAAAGTAAGAAGAAACCTTGCCATTGGGCTTCCTGACATCTTTACTAGTCGACTGCAATACATAGCAGAGGGTCCTGTCTTGTAAAGAGTAGCGATTGACTCGAATCAATCGCAAAATTTGCAGTCTCCTATCTCTTATGTTCAGGGTTGCGATTGATATTAATCTCAATTAAGGTTCAATAAATCGCAACTCTTTATGAGGGGAGGGGGGGGGGCTGGATTTATTTTAAGCCATACTTTCTCTCGAGATGTAGTTTCTCGTGCAACATATGGAAAAGGGGCATCTCAAGCATGCATTTCGCAGAACATAAAATATTCTGACCATAAGCTTGGCGAACGTTGATTTAGACATATTTACTTGGTGCAAACATTCGTCCCATTCGTTGTATATGACTGTGTACACATAATTTGGACACGTGTGAATGACATTAAAGTTGCCATTTCAAAAGGTGGCACATGTCCAACCAAGTTTGAAACTTTAAAGAGTCCACATACTTTTTTTTTCTATTCTCTATCTATCTCCTTCTCTCTCTCTCTCTCTCTCTTCTCTTTTTCTTGAAATTACATTTTTTAAAGAGCACAGGCAACATTTTCATCATGACAAGAAAATATCCTCCAAGCAGGGGCGGCGCTACAGGGGGGGCAGAGGGGGCGACCGCCCCCCTATGATTTTTCAAGTAGTGAAAAAAGAAAAAAGAAAGAAAAAAGAAGAAAAGGAGGAAGAAAAGGGAAGAAAAGGGAAGAAAGAAGAAAGAGGAGTATTAAAAAGAGAGGTCTTAAACATATAACTCTATATTACCCCTGTTATTTAATGGAGAAAAAATATGACGTCATCTTTAGGTCGTCTTGCCCCTCCTATCAAAATACCCTGGCGCCGCCCCTGCCTCCAAGATTACTGTACTTATTTGTCAAGAGGAAGTCCACCATGGTCAGAGGCGTCGGAACGTCGGGCTCGGACAATGGATGGGGGGCATATTCTGTCCGCCAGACAAAAGATGATCTCCAATCCATTGTCCAAGCCCGACGTTCCGACGCCTCTGACCCTGGTATTGAGTTGATTTGAATAAAAGAAGGGCTAGGGAAAAGGCAGGAGAAAAATATCAACGAAAGTTTGAGCAAAATCCGGTAATAAATAAGAAAGTAAATCAATCAAAGGCAAATTGAAGACTCCGTGACTATCTTGCGACGTCCTCTCCCATTTGCTCTGTACAGAAAATTTCATAAACTTTCATTTGCTTAGTGGTTGATGAAGGAATAGTTCGTGTTTTTTTCATACAGGTTTTGTGTAAATATATATATAGGGTGCATGTATGATTTAAAAAGAGAAAGTGGAATTTATTTCATTTAGTACAGGGCAAATGGGAGAGGACCTTTCAAGATACCTTAAGGAGTTACTAATTTGTGTTTGATATACAACTTCAAAATTCATAACTTTCTTATTTCTTATTTTCTAAAATTTTAGTTGACCCGTTTCTTGATTTTTTTCCTGCTTCTTTTTAAACGACTTAATATCAGGGTGGACTTCCCTTTAACTCAGTTCAACAAAAGAAGATGAAATGTAGAGAGAGAGAGAGGGAGAGAGAGAACTTAAAAATAAAACATAAAAATCGGGAGTAGCAAGTATTTACTTTCATGATATCTTTAACTTGCAAAGAGTAATTTTAACAGGAATTACCTTATCAGATGAAACATAAGAATTTAAAAACGAAATTGGATAGCCTCCATCTGGACCTCATTGATATTGAATGTAAACCTCTATTAATAATTGCTATTAAATGAATATATTTCGTTATACATTCAAGTTCACTTTTTCTCTCTTTTCCTTCCTCTCTCTCTCTTTCTCAGTTACATTCGTAAGAGGAAAAATGCACTTTTTAAGGACGTTCCTCAATGTTTGGTGAAAAATGACATGGACTTTGCTTTAACCATGTTAACTGAGGAAAGTCTTTAAAACACTTTACAACGGAGTTACGCCCCGAAAGGTGCACTTTCTCACTTATGCTCAAAAAACAAAAACAAAAACAAAAACAAAACAAACCCCCCCCCCAAAAAAAAAAAAGAAGAAAAAAAAAAGCTAACCTTCAGAGAGAGAATCAATAAAATAGATAAATCGGGGATAAACATTCATTTAAATTTATGACAATCTTTATTTACATAGAGTATATACAGGAACAACCTTTAAAAATAAGTTGGAAATAACACGCACAAAGGAAACAGAAAAGACAATATCTTGAATGCAAAGTACAACTGAATTAAAATTAAATTGAGACTGAAATAAAATGCATTGATAACTGATTTTTATAACCTACATTCTAGCTCATTATTCCTTTCTGTGTACAACTCCCGATGTGATCTATATGAGAAATACTGGTCACTTACATTAGGCTAATAGTGTTTTCGAGCATCTAAAGCTTATTATAAAAAATAATCCTATTGCACATTTAACTATATAGCGGGAATGCTTTTTTATTGACAAATTCATTACACGCATAAAAAAATTGTTTGATAATAAACTACAAAATATGAAATATGTAGGTCGATAGAAAATTAAAATTCTGCGGGTTTAGGAATGTGACGCAAGATCAATATAAACTGTTAAAGCATCAAGATGAAGAGGAAAATGGACGCAGAGTATTATAATTTCTCCATAAAATAAAGGCTGAAGATATCAATCTTCTATTTAGTATTCTATTTTACTAAATAGAAGATATCAATCTTCTATTCAGTAAAAATAAAATAATCGTCCACAAATTAGAACAATATATCTATCTACAGAATACATGTAGGAGAAAAAAATATTCATATGTCCAAGCAAGATAGTCTCTGCCCATGAAACTTATTTATGGCATTGAATTACATAATAAACAGATGCATTAAACATTTGCATATTGTTATACATCCGTAGAGAAAAGTATCCATAAAAAGTGCATTCATAAAACGTAAAATCTGCGGTGTCTTATGGTCAATGCACGTATGAGAGTGAAACTATTGATCTCAAATGAAAAAAAAAATGCAAAGGGATCAATTATAGTTTAACTCTCAGACACTGTTGAAATATTCTTGAAGTAAATGATTATAACACAATAAAGTGTCAAATATTTTTAAAAATTATAAAAGGAGAATTTAAAAATCTTTGAGCAGATTACATAATCAAAATGCTCGGCTGATTAAAAAAAGAATAGTTCTTTAGAGGATTGTCCTTCATTGTAGATAATCTACTCCGATGAATTCGAACAACTCTCACTTTCGTAGGTCAATGACAGGCTACGGCACTGTGGAATGAGTGTATCAATGA
The DNA here is from genome assembly GCA_025618425.1 of Heliocidaris tuberculata. Taxonomy (NCBI): domain Eukaryota; kingdom Metazoa; phylum Echinodermata; class Echinoidea; order Camarodonta; family Echinometridae; genus Heliocidaris; species Heliocidaris tuberculata. The sequence goes on along the minus strand of CM046851.1, from coordinate 26,049,196 downwards.
CGTCACGATAGGGTGAACCATCCGGGAAGTTTACAAACTGGTTATTAGATGCCCGCATCCTGTAGTAACGACCGTCTCTGTAAAAATGCACGTAGATGTTGTCATAGCGAACGACTGCTTCAACTCCATCGTGGAGGGCGCTAGGTACATTTCGGAAAATACTTGCTATTCGCGCTCTCCTCGTGAGCTGGTTCCTGCTACTAAATTTGTAGACAAATGCACCTGGAAGACATGAAAATGGGAAAGAAAAATAAATTTAAATCTTATTTTTTGTGCAGGATGATGTAAACAAAACATCATTCTAAAAATAGTTTTGAAATAACTGCTTACTCCAAAAAAACAAACAAACAAAAAAAAAACAACAAAAAAACAAAACAAAACAAAACAAAAGAAACAACAACAACTTTATGCCCAGCAGTAAAAATTGAATGATGATGAGCCTGATCGGTTAAGAGTGGGTATTTTCTCCGTCCGTGACATTGAATATTTTATAGAGTATAATTTCAGTAGGCAATCATGGCAACCAAATTTTATCAAAATTCAACTCCTTCAGTGATGCCCTTCACAATGAAACATAAAATAGCTCTCTTCAATTGAATACTTATTTTCTACAGGCCTTCAAACTTTCAAAATTTGTCAAATGTCCGTCCGTGACTAACCGATTAGGCTCTGATTTGTTTATTTAATATACACCCCATTCATAAGAAACCGCTAGATCGATAATGACTTTCAAAATAATGATAACAATAATAATGATAATAAGTTTTAAAAATCCGATATAAATCACAGAAGTACAAAATGATCATTGTTTCGAATTTACCGACTTTTTAATTGAATAAAGTAATTATATTACACTTTACCACGTTCCTATTCCTATTATAAAGAAGGCAAAATAATTTGCTGTAAAAACCAATCTGATATTTATGGATTCAATGTTAAAATCCGAAAATATGCACACCTTTAAAGAAGTAGATGGAACCACTGGATTTTCTAAAGGCTGCGTCAATGTCACATGGTAGACCAACCCATTTCCTGTTGATAGGCATTCTGGGAAAGTTACGCTGTGTTGACGTCTGATAGTAGTAATAACATTCCTGTGTAGAAGAAAAATTTAAAAAATAATAAATTAAAGATAAGGGCTGAGCAAAGTATGAGGCTTCTTCGCTTCTTTCTCGAAGGAACTACAGTTGAAGATACCGTATTAAGTATTGTCAATGCACAGTCGTTTTTTAGAACTTGATGCATTAAATCAACGGGGAAATCAGGAGCGAAACATTTAAAAGAAGTTCATCACTAGCTGTAATCGAATTATGGTTACATTTTTTATTTAATATTTTCTTCATATTCATTTTTTCATAAAGGAAGAGAATCAGGGGGACGAGCCCCCGAGAAATTTGAAATTGCCAACAATCGGGCAACCGCCGCCTCATATTCGGGCAGTGCAACGGTTTCTGTCCCAAATTACATCTTGTTTAGTATACTTTTCTGGCAAAATAACATTTTCAAAATGAACGTTTGAAGGCTGATATTCGGGAAAGAATACGCATATAATTTGAAATACATAAAACAGAAACATGCACAGGTATACAACAAATTTTCATCAATTTCGTCGTTGAAAAAAAAAAATGGTCAGTCTTTTTCGGATAAAAAATATCGCGATAAAGAACTTTCAGAAAAAAAAATTAAAACCGTTTTAGACACTATAATCATAAGATTGTGTAAACGATGGAAGAAAATGATACTAACACTGAAGAGGTAGGAGAAGATTCCACTTTGGAAACTGGCATCTACGTTCGCTGGTAACCCAAATCCGAACCTGTTATGGACTAAGCCCCATGACGATGATGCTTGGTCTAGCTGCCAATAATATCGACCTGTGTACATGTGATGAAAAAGAGACAATTCATATGAACCAAAATCTTGCCTTTACATAACCTGAAAATGATAGCGATGACAATAATGATACTAATACATGTATTCCGTTCTTGTATAGCGCATAAAGACCTTTTGGGGTATTATTTATTACCAAGGCTTTGGCTACAGCAACCGTCACCAGAGCACACAGTACATTTCAGGGATTAATCCTACCATGGTACCCATTTACATCACCTATGTAGAGAGTGGCAAATGTGGATTAATGTCTTGCCAAAGGACGTTGGTGCTCTTTTGTCATTGTTATTATCATTTTGCTTGCCGGGGGTAAAATTTGAACATCAATCTGTCGGCAAACTTGTGAATAAATCGGTAAAAGAAATCTACCCAGGTATTTAGCTGGGGTTTAAACCTGGAATAAACTTTGCGCGATTTTATAAAAACCGGCCTAAGAAGGTCACTTTCATGACATATTTTCCTCTTACCTGTCAATGCGTATATTCTGTTGCTATAATCCTTGATGATAGCGTCGAAGGATCCAGAGCACGCCTGGCGGGGTGGGATGGGGGCTGTAGGGGGGCTCCGAGTAGTAGTGGTGGTAGGCCGTTGTGTGGTAGTCGGTCGAGTTGTTGTACGGCGTGTGGTAGTGCGTGTGGTAGTACGGGTGGTTGTAGGTCGCCGAGTTGTTGTAGTGGTGCCGCCACTGTTGCCTAGAGAGCAGTGAGGGAATAAAGAATGAGTGAATGATAGAAATCGGGTTGCTGATAGTATATTAGAACAATAATTGTTTATTCGAAGAAAATCCTTGTGCCTCTTTAATAAACAAGTTGCCAAAAGTTGCCAAACCTTCCCAAATTGAATACCAGCCCCTAAATACAGGATTCCTCATTGGTCGAAAATCAAATTGCGTTTCATTTCTTTATAAAACGCAATTCTTTATGCAAAGGTATTTAGAACAAATTCATTCTCCCTCTGCTTTTTCAGGCAAAAGGAGAACTTAAGAGGCATGATAGAATAAAAAAAAAAAATCATGAAGACAATTCGTTCAAAAATTTATTTGAAATAGATTTAAACATATGCATATAATTTTCAATATTTTCAAGCTAAGTATACAGAAAATGACAGCATTTCATGGGAGATGGTTCAATATCTACAGTAATCAGTGCTTCAGGGAATCATGACTGTACATTACTTAAAGGAACAAAAACGTTCTTAAACAACCTAAAAACTAAAAACATAATGGACTTCAAATTTTGCTTCTTTCTTTTCCCCTTTAGTTTATTTTCTCTCGTCTTTTTAACAGTTACAATACGGTGCTTACTTCCATAAAGACTTCTTATCCCAGCAATGTCGTCACTGTCGAGTCTAAAGTTAGGAACGTATCCTTGGTAGTAAGGGTACATGAGAGCTGACCTCACATCGGAGTGGTAAAGACCGAGACTGTGGCCGAACTCATGGGCTGCTACCTGGAACAAGTTCGTACCTGATGGACAAGCAAAAATAGTACGATTATGAAATATGGAGATATTAAACTGGCAGAACTTGAACAGCACCATCTTACAGTGATTGCTAAATTAAGATTATAATTTGAAAATCCATGGCATTTTATTTTGAATTTTGACAAACAGCTTGTTTGGATAATAGGCAAATTTTATATTTCAAACTATTATTGTTGACTTGGCATTGTGGAAAATTGTGTGCAGGTATAAGCTTTTACAAACTAGAATGGGGCATGATGGGAAAATGAGAGGCACATACACTTATCAAAGCTTGTTGACAGATGGCGCTATTAACGACCTCCAGTATACAGACATTTCAATCTTCTTTTTGTAAGAGCAGTAAAAACACTAACATCACGAGGATACGTGACGGCTCAATTATTTGGAACCAGAAGGTCCCAGGTTCGAAGGTCCCACTAAGCCAGTGGCGGATTTAGGGGGGGGGGCACATCTGGCCCGTGCCCCCCCCCCTTTTGAAAGAAAAGTATAAATTTGCGAGCCCCCTTTTTTGATTGTGTCCCCTTTTTTTGCTTGTCAGAGAATTATGAAGGGGAACTAGACCCCCCCCCCCCCCCCCACTGAGCGACTTTTCGAGAGCTGGCGAGACCAAAAAAATACGGGTCTCCCTTTTCCAAAAGTTGACAAACCTGCATTTGTGTGCCCCCTCTTATACAAAATCCTGGATCCGCCCCTGCACTAAGCTCCCAGGTTCTCTGCGCTAGAAAGCGTTCAACAAATGAGGCAAATTTCTCACAAAAGAATAGCAATATTTTGGGTTGAACATTTCCAATATGTTTTTTTTTTTCCAAGCAGTCTGAAACAAAATAAGTTTATTTAATTAACTTGACAACTTCCATGCTTTACTCGAAAAAAAAAACCTTGCAAGGTCTATAATTTCTTTTGAGTATAATAATGTAGTAATACCTCAATCACGACTCCAAACCGCCCGATTCTTGGCCGTAAGTACCGTAATGTATTTTCTTTGTTCTGTCAATTGTCGGTCTGCTCTGTCGGAGTGACTGAGGCATTATGGGAACACTAGTCCAAGGCGTATAGATAATCATGTTATTTCTTACCAGAATATGTTCCTATCGTCCATGTCTCGGAGTCATCAAAATGAGCGTCACCGTTACGAGGGAGGAAGGCGTGGGCGAGGACCCCGCCTCGACCATCAAATGAGATCCCATCACCGTGATCATAGCTGCCGAACTTGATACGGATGTCGACCGATGAACTATCGGCCACCTCGCGAAAACTCAGACCGGATACATCATCCCAAACCTGTGATGATGAGAGGTAATAAGGTTAATTATCATTGAAAAAAAAAACACCAAAAAAACACCAAAAAAAAAAACAACAAAAAAACCCCTGAGTAATTAGATAATTGAACATAGTGCAAGACGAAAGTGAATTAAAAAAAAAAAATGTTTGCACACACAAAAAGACTTTTTACCTAACACTATAGCATCATCAACCACCTCAAGCACTCAAAGGGTAAATAATGTATTTTTCGATATAAACTATCATTATTTACTACTATGATGTCAATTACATTGCTATAAGGCATTCAAAATGAAATGACCCAAAATCGGCACAAAGTGTAATGAGCTGAAAACCTAACCATGAAAACAAACAAAAGATTCCCCCAAAGATATAAACAAATTCTAAGACGGATTGTGTTCATGAATAAAAAAAAAATCATATTGTCCTGCTAGGAACCCCCCCCCCTCCCCTCTCCATCCAAAATCAATATGCCACCAGATGAGAAATATTCTAGAAATGGTAAATAACCTAAAAAATCAAGTGCACCCCTATTCCTGTAACATAGTTGACGAAATTGAAGCGGGAGTATACGATGGAGCACCTTGCTAAATGTTTAAGGAAAAAATCATCAAAATAGAGAAGATCAGAAAAGAAAAAAATCACAGAGAATGAAAAAATGATTGACTCGAGATCATACCTGAAAGGCTCTCCTTAGTTCGTCCTTGACCGAATTCTGGTTAAGATCCGTAGTGAGTGTACCGAAGCTGTACGTAACGGGTACGTTACGAGTCCACGTCACGCTAGATGCGACGAAGGGTAAGATGTCTGGTACACCGCACCGGGGCATCTCAAGGAGTTCCACTGTTTCAGCATCCAATACACCTAGGAATAAAACGGCGCGAAAGAGGTTTAAGAATTAGTCACATTTATAATCATTATTTTACTTTCCTATTATTTTATGTCCAGGAACAATACAGTACACAGTGGGACCATTTTACACCCATGCATTAATATTATTATACATCCTACCCGGATCAAGATAAACTCTTGAACGAATTGAGCAGCGCGTCGGGATCAAATAATTATAAAAACTACTTATACATAACAAATATCATGTCCACATTCCTGGATAACACACAGAGAACATTTCATGTAACTTTTAAAAAAAATGTATATGTTATTATTTACTATAGTATAAGAACCATTACAACTTGAAATAAATTAAGTCAAACTAAACTAAATACGTGACACGCGATGCGATGACATTTCGTGATTAGTTATAAGATCCATTACTCAGTAATAATTTATGAAAGTTATGAATCGATTCAAACTAAATCATTGGTCGATTTAGATCATGTGACATACGATACTACCCACCTGTTTGATTGAGACCGCCATTCCGTTGAAATTCCAAGATGGCGGATGTGTAGTTTATGTTTGCCTGACCATAGGTTGAACCGGGTGGGACGTAACCAAACTGCTCAAGATGTACCTATGAGATGAAAACGGGTGGAACGTTTTTTATACTTGCATCGTCAGTGAAGACAGCAACTTGAACTAGTGCATTAACAAAATGCGTACAGTCCGTGTGCTTTTCAGCTAGATTGGGTCAATTTCTTACCATTTTGATGCTTCCAGTTCAGTATAGATCTAGACACGATCACCCTTTTCTAATTGCTTTAGGACAGTTTCATTCACAATATAATCGCATGACCAGAACTCAACTTTATTTTAACGTTTAAATTACACCTTCATGGAGTACAATTACGATTTATAAATCATATAAATAATTTATATGATTGAGGTAAGATATACAGCTGTAAATCGAGACAAGCATAAAAGATCGAATAGGCATAACGAAATTATAATGACGTATAGGTACAAATGCCTTTCACTGAAAATGATAGGCATATATAGGAAAATGAAAGACATGACTTTCAAATACTTTTGAACGAATCCATGGCATTGATAGGAAACGAAAAGAGTTTTGAATATTCCACAACACTGAATTGAACATACCGGTTATTCGATTAACCATTTTTTGATCATGTACTGGTACTAGATTGGCTTGACTTAACTGCATGTCATTGGTAATAAAGTGTATTGGCAGTGTCGCATTAAAAAAAAAATTGAAAATAAAGTACTTCAGAAACAAGTTCAAAACCAGTCGATTATGTTTGCTTATAAAATTTTGACGATGTAATGGTAACGATTTACTATCCTACAGTTACTGAAAGGCACTCTGTTTTTCTGGAGCGAACCCAAAACTGCCTTGATAAGATCGAAGTATAATTAGATTAGACTCCAAATTAATGGGAGTAAACTCAATACATTTGATACAGATTGACAGATGAACATGCATAATTTGAATGTAATGTCGATCAATTCGAAAGGCTGAATTGCTGAAGTTCTTGAAAACCATAAAGTTAATGTAAAAAGATATTCTATAATATGTTGTTGGATTCGTTTTGACTTGACCTCTGACTTGTTTTCAAGTTGTTCATGTTGTTCAATTGTTCTGATGGCAGAACCAATAAATGTCTTACCTTCCTATGCTGTCTCCTCACTCATTCATGGCCAAGTTCAAATGAATTGGTTCATAAATATTTTGTAGAGATCTAAATGTATTTTTTTATGAATGGCTAAAACAAATGTCAACTTGAACTTGAACACCTTGCAAAAAAGAAAAGAAATATTTTAAAACAATGACGCAATATTACCTTCAGTATGTCGACTTTCGACTCGTTAACGTTCCCTTCGACGACTACGCCCGAGATCGCAACCAGCGAAGACGTTGTCGTTTGCATCGTCGTGATGTCGCCATCCTCATCACCATCGTAGGAATCATCACCGACTTCGACGACCGTTGTAGCGATGTCAGTGAACAGTGTAGACCCAAGGGTAGTTGCTGCTGTGGCTGAGAGCGGTGTATTGAGCACGGTGGTGAACCGTGTCAAGAGCATCACGGTAAATATCAAGCAAAATTTCACCATTCTCAGTCTAAAAAGTGAACTATAATTTTATGAAAGTGAAAGCAACCTTATCATGTATAAAAATTTCCACCAGCTGTCTGTTGAGAGTCTGAGGATGAGAAGTGAAAATGATATACCCTTATCAAATTCTCTCGCTACTTATCCTCTTTCGATTCCAAGCAAGAATGGCCTCGTATTCAACCGCACCCAAAGAACCCGCCGCTCTGATTGGCCTATTCCGTACGCGTTGCTAGAGAGCACCGCCGTGATTGGACAGCTATTGACTGGGCAAGGGAGCCGGACGCTCGGCGGAGAGAACTATTGACCAATGACAATAGCTGCAATAAATGGCCCCCGGGTCTTTGTAGGGGATGATCTTGTTACTTAAGTACTTCAGTTCCGGGTTGAAATTGGATTGCCACTTCGTACCAGACACTATCATAGGGGTGTTTCTGATAAACAGTATAAAAAAAAAATCAATAAATCTTGTATAATGGTAGGAGAGTCAGCACATTGCATAAGAATGATGAAACCTTTTTCGTGGACCGGGGGCGGGGGCGGGGGCGGGGGGGGGGGGGGGGATGCCCCTTCTTAGCACTGGGTCAGCCTTAAAGGACAATCAAAGCTTTGTAATAAGATGATTTGTGTGATAGAAGAAAAATAAGAAGAAAAAAATGATCATTACTACATCCTATGCGAATCTCAAATTAGCAATTTGGTGAGTAGATTGTGACATCACTTGCAGACAACACTCCCGTTTGTCGTACACAAAATATTAATTTGCGGTTTTCTTCCAAACGCATTTACCCTCGGGGCAATATTCCAAATAAATTGGAGATAGCATATTGTTATAGGTCCTCATGAAAGAAAAAGATCCTACTGAGTAATACATTTTGAAACCAAAAGACGTTTTAGTCATTTTGTGTGTTGGAGCAAATGGGGGAGTTGTCCTCAACTACATCACAAGCACATTACCTATTCGGCCAATTTGAAATTCCCGTAATAATGTAAAGTGATAACAACTTTCAAAAGTTCACAATTTTCTTATTGCTTGTGCGATTTCGTTCAAACTTTCACCAATTTTGCTTCTCTGACTTTTCCTCTTTCTTTCAGAGCAACTTACAAGGTTGGATTTCCCTTTAACCCCCTTTATCCAAGTCTTTAGGAGTTCTGTGCCTTTATCCATGTTTGAAAGATATTTTCAAAAATGGCAGAGGAGTGTTGAGCATAACATCGTGTCAGTATACACCCTTGTTTAAAGGCCGCGAAAATGATTTATAAAATGGATATAAACAATATAGAATACGAATGTATATACGAATGTATACACTTTCATTTGAGGAGGGCATACCCCCCCCCCCCGTTTATCTATTTCTGGATAAACTTCTGTGTGGTATAAGGACAAGAATATAGCCAATTGATGTGCCAATGAATTCAAATGATCTACATGCATAATTTCTCTCAATTGTCGACACAATGTTGAATGTGCCAACGAAATGAAACTTTTGGTGAAGACAAAATTTCTAAATATTGATGTGGGGTAAAGTAATTACACTGGCTATGCTAATAATGGAAATTAATTACATTTGGATTAATTTTATTCTAAAGCATCAATAACAAAAAAAAAAGGAAAAAAGAAAAAGTCATCTGTATCAAAGTGAAAACATTGGGAGTGAAAGTTACGTGAATTTATACTAAGACTAAAAAGTTACATAAAAAAATGAAACGCATCGTCAGGTCGAAGTCAAAATATCAACATTTCATGAATGTAATATTGAAAGTATCTACAGACAGAAACTGCAGAGTTCAACCTTTTCATTTTAGTCATCCAAAATTGCTATAGGTGAAAATGGTTTCACAAATATTACAAAAGTAAATGAATATAGTGAATTTTTGTTTGTATGAAGAGAATAAAGATATTGTTTTGCTTTGTTTTTCTGTTGTGATAATATGTTTGATATGATTCCTGTTTTTCTATGATGTTGTCAATACCTTTTATGGTGGCAGTGACAGTATGCCTTTTACTCTGGCTCCGCACTCATCCATTGTTATATTTTAATTTGTTCTACAATTTTTTGTAAATACCTCTGAGTTTTCACGCAAGTTTGACATAAGCGATCCTGATTGGTTGAAAATCAAGTTGCGTTTAATTATTTGACTTGCCTTTAAACGCATTTTTATGAAAGAGGGCCCTGGTTAAGAAATTTATTCTTAAAATAACAGCATAATCATCATATTGTGTCACCGTACTGTTTGATATTTGACACAGTGATAGGACCTTATAGCCTACACCTTACGATACAAATGTTTCATCTTTATCTATTCATTTCAAATAATGTTGTTAAAGGGAAATCCTACCAAAATGGCAAGTTGCTCTGAAAGAAAGAGGAAAAGTCAGAGAAGCAGATTGGTGAAAGTTTGAACGAAATCGGACAAGCAATAGGAAAGTTATGGATTTTTGAAAGTGGTAATCACTGTACATATGGGAATTTCAAACTGGCCGAATAGGTAATGTCACTGTGATGTAGTTGATGACAACTCCCCCATTTGCTCCAACACATAAAATGACTAAAATGCCATTTTTTTTCAAAATGTATTACTCAATAAGACCTTATTCTTTCATGAGGACCTATAACAATATGCTATCTCCTATAACAATATGCTATCTCCAATATATAGTACTGCACTGAGGGTAAATAGGTTTCGGAGAAAACCGTAAATTAATGATATTTTTGTGTACGACAAACGGGAGAGTTGTCCGCAAGTATGTCACAATTGACTCACCAAATTGCCAATTTGAGATTCGCATAGATGTAGTGATCTCATATAACTTTCCTATTCCTTGTCCGATTTCTTTCAGGCTTTTACCATCCTGTTTTTTTTTCTTCTTCTTATTTTTCTGTTTTCACACAAATCATCTTTATTACCAAGGTCGGATTTCAGTGCTGGCAAGGAGATTCGCATATAGATGTATAGTGATCTCATTTTTCAAACATCCATAACTTTCATATTCCTTGTCCGATTTCTTTCAAATTTTCACCATTCTTTTTTCTAATTTTTTTCCCCCTCTTTTTAAAAAATCATCTTATTACCCTTTAACATTTCAACAACCTTTTTACGTATGTGTTAGCATATATGAATCAATTCAGTCAAATTTGAAAAGAGAACATGGAAAGTGGAAATAGAAACACAACGATAATCATATCAAACGCTTAAATAAGATGTCCTTAGGGTCATCAGGTAACCTTTTAGTTAATCACTTTGTCTCATTAGCACCTTCAGCATTTATAATGACAAAACAACCATTATCTCTTAATCTAAGGGGGCGTGAATGCCACAAAATCCGGGTTTAGGCCTTCAGTATTTTAATCCTTATACCAACTGAACAGTCATATTCTACTTGGCTTAACTGATCTCATCAGGAACCAAGCTGCTATTGTATATATTAAACCCGCATCTGCACAAGCCATTCAGTATACTCCTAAACGCCTTTTCATTGTAACGACTAATTACAGGATGTGAATTTTAAGGAATCCTTTAACTATTGTATTTTTTCTGATAGGGGCGAGCAATTACAATCTCTTCCCGCCCCCTTTTGCTTCTGTACAGCAGAAATGACAATATATGCCTCATAATGTTTACATAATTGTCATAATTTCAAAGTACATAATAACCTCCAGGTAATTCGTTCGCCATTTACATAATGCGTCCCTGATAAGTGACTCCTAAAAATAACTCTCATAATCCATTTTATTCCATCTGCGTCTGGGCTTATTACTCTCTTTATTATTTGATGATACATTACTTGAAATTTTAATGTTATTTAAAAAAAAAAATTCTATCGATCTGACTTGGGAACTGCAATGCCGAGTTTCCAAGACCGCTAACTGACTATCAAGACAAAAAAAAAAAAAAAAAAGAAATGAATGAATAAATAATAATAAATAAATAAATTAAAATAGCAATTTATTATCAGTTAACAGTGTCGGAATTCAGAAATTTTGACACAGCTTGCTTTTGCTTTCAATTCAGTTTCAATTAAAAAAGCGATTTAATTATAAACGATATGTCTAGCAGCATATAACCTGAATTGCACCTTTACATTATATACAAAGTTTAAATCACATTCAAAGTTCAAACTACATAAATTGCGCATACAATTAAAAAAAAAGGGGGGATGTTGTCTAATAGATAATAGTTTGAATAAGGATAAAATACATTGCTAGAGATATAAAAATGTGTAAAGTACAAGAAGTAATAGGAAAATATGTCCGAATACCATCGATTTTTACCTTTAATATCGCTCATCTACCCTCCCCCCTCCGCGCGTTCTTAAGTAGCGACCTTCATGCCGCCCGCCGAAAGTATTTTCTAAGAAGAAAGAAAGAAAGAAAAAAAAAACAACAAACAAACAAACAAACAAAACAAAAACAAACAATTTACCCGGATATTAAAAAGTTTTTGTTTGATGAAATTATGTGGATACATAATACAGCATCCTGCTACTGGTAATGGTATGAATAAAAAGTATCGAAAATAATTTTTGCCCGCTTGCTTCGCTTGCTCTCAAATAGCTGTTATCCTGTCCTACTATAATAGTAAGATAAGGATAAGAATAGTCTATTTGATTATTATTAGTTATTCTATTGATTCATAGATTATATTTATATCCCCTGATACTGATCTCTATCTCACTCAGTCTCTCCAATTCTCTCTCTCTCTCTCTCTCTCTCCTTCTCTCTTTTTCATCTGCTTTCCTACTGTGCGAATATTTTTTCCACTATGTACTATAAACATGACCCAGGTAACGCCAAATACTTTATAATGATGATAATAATAATAATAACGATAGCAGTGGCAAAGGTGATAATTAATAGTGATAATAATAATAATAATAATAATAATAATAATAATAATAATAATAATAATAATAATAATAATAATAGTAATAGTAGTAGTAGTAGTAGTAGTAGTAGTAGTAGTAGTAGTAGTAGTAGTAGTAGTAGTAGTAGTAGTGGTGGTGGTGGTGGTAGTAATAATAATAATAATAATGGTAATAAAAGTAATGATAATGTTGTTGATAATGATGATGATGATGATAAAAATAAATATGCCGGGTATCAGGTACATCTAGAATATCAAACCAGGTTTTAATTATTTTGATGTCACACACTCCAGCTATTCCTATACTTATTAGATTTACATGCATTGATCTTCTTATTGTAATTTTCATACTGTGCATGTCAATTATCTTTTGATTTTTTTCTTAACGTGTTTCCTATGTGTAGTGTATTTTTTCTGTTATCGTATTTTTATCATTGTAAATCAGACACAATTCAACCATTTGGCTGCGAAGTTTGATAATAAAGAAAACCATTTCAATCAATCAATCAATCAATCAATCAAAAATTGTTCCTCCGTCCTTGGATGGGCCATTCCCATTCGGGTATATACATGTATGCATATGGGTATGAGACTGGTGGGGGGGGGGGGGGTGCTGGGGCTGAAGCCCCTCCCCGACAATAATAAAATTACCTAATATTCATGCACCTGCTGTTGTAAGAAAGTCCAATCGAGGAGAAAGAGAGAGAAAGGGAGTGACGGGTAAGGCTGCGAGTAGGCTATGTCCATGCTGCTTCAGTCGACATAATCGTACGCAAATCGCTCTCATCATTTTTGTTGCTCTAATTCGACATTTTTGTTCAATACTATCATAAATTACATAAAATAGGACCTCAATACCTTTTAAGTGATTGCTAAAATTTATTAACGTTGCTTACAAGCCATTTAGAAGTTAATTTAGAGCATTAGCAAAGCTCCGCATGCTGGCCATCGCTACAAGTTTCAAGTTTCAAGTTTCACGTTTATTTTATTCAAAACCTTCAAAAAACAACAACAAAGGTACATTAACTCATCAGTAATTACACAATATATGCAGACAGCATAACATCTTTCAACATCAAAATACTCATGTTAATAACAACAACAACAAAAAAAAAATTTGATAAAATGTGAAAAAAGAAAACGATAGAAAAAACCAGAATAAAACAATATATACATGGGAAGATAAATTTACATAGTCTGTGTGATAAAAAGTATGAGTTTACACAAACTAATCAATTCCTAATACCCCTTGCTTAGGGTATCTCTATGATCGAAATAAAGAGCGTCATCTTTCGTCAGAGATATTTTGTTCCTATCGGGGACACCAAATTTGCCATCTTCCCATCGCGATCACTTTCGATTAATCGATTTCTATTTCTATGACTTTTTCTTAACCCCCCTATTCATTAGTAGTGCTGAGGTAAGCACGTTTCAACCAATATTATTTATTCATCTAGATTGTAACTAAGTTTCAAAGTTTTCAAAGCTTATTGATATATCCACATAAGTATTTTACAATAAAAAAACAAAAACAAAACAACCCCCCAAGTACTTGTGAAAATTAAGCGCAGGAACATAACAATTATACGTGTCATTGAAACATGGTTATAACAGATCATAATTCATTGGACTAGGTTATTATTTACACTAATAAAGCAATAATTGCTATAATGTAAACATTTATTGTAAAGGAAAACATAAGTGGAGGGGTCTAGTAAGAGAGTAGGGCTTGTATTTCATAGACCTCTGTTTATAAAAAATAAAAATAGTTACAGTCCACAGTTAAACTAAATTATTTTTTTTCTTCAGACAGGGGTCTATAGAATACAAACCATAATATTCATCCAACCATGTTACTTTTATCACCTCTAGATCATTTAGACTGCTTTCATATTATATATTACCATTGTAAAGATTATGCAATTAATGTATGACTCCTCATATCGATTTGCTTTATTAGTTTGTTTCGGTCTTATATATGTACAATTTTTCTTCTGTATTAAAAAAAAAGAAGGAAAAGACATCTTTGGAAATATAGAAACTTTGAACTTTGTATGTTGATCTTTAACTGATCAATGCGGTAAGCACTTTAAATAGCAGGTTCTGAAATGATTTTGTGAATTTTATTTATTTAACCCTTTCAAGACAATTGACCACATTTCGTGGTTTGGCTCAATAACTTTTGATTCAGAGCTCTAAAAAATATACCAGATGCATTGGTAGAAAGTGCAAAAATTTCTACACACATTGTTTCCATTTTTGTTGCATGACCATATTGCGTTTGATGCCAGGAATTGTAAAAAGGAGAATAAGCTTCAAAATCCTTAAATTGGCATCACATTGAGAGGTTCAAAATCACTGTTTTTTTATCAAAATTGGCAATTTTTTCAACTTTCGACTAAGTTTCTAATGATGTATATTGTTTTCAAAGACATTTACATTTTGTTAGAACCATGTAGCACTAAAAGAAAAATATTAGTGTTGCCAATTTGAAGAACAAAATGAGATCAATTTAGCCCTTAAATAATTCCTTTCCTGAAAGGGTTAATAGTACTCGTGATTTCTATTATTTCTTATCTATCGCTTCGACAATGAATCGATATTTACACAAATTATGTAATTACATTGTGGGGATGCAAGTGCTCGATAGTTATGATAAACCTTCTGAAAGTTTCTAGATACAATAAGAAAGTCCTTGTTTACTCGTTTTGTTGATATATGTGATATGTCAGGTGACTAACACACTTGTAAGCACGTTTTTTGCTCACGCTTAATGATGTAACATTCTTATTTACTTACTGATTTATTG